>WNLN01000156.1:0-68970 GCA_021347865.1 Sarocladiaceae sp. CBMAI 1973
TTCCCAACACTAGCGTAGCGATCGAAAGGCACGAGATCCAGTGGTTATGAGGATTGTAACCTTTGTCTATCCTTCGCTCCAACACTTGCCCCATCTTACCAATGTTGGTTACTTGCGGCAACTCGGGTCGCTTAGGCGTTTTAGAGTTTAGAGATTATATTTCCATGTTGTCATGGGACCAGTGAGCCTTTCGCGGAGCCTTGATGAGCACCAGTGTTGTGCATATGATATGCCTGCCATGCACAGCCCCAATGCGCGTTTGAGGTGCAGCCAACAGCAGCTACGTGCATCACGACAGACCCCGCACAAATGCAAGTGCAGGTATATAACTACCTGGAGAATCGCGAGCCTTGACATTGATTCTGTTACTTTTTGACCTTGGGCACACATCTTGCTGGACTGAGCCTCGTCACAGAAAGATTGTCGACATGCCTCTTTGCTCTCCCTGCTTTGATGCTGCGACTATACTCCATCCCTACACCCTTCCGCAGGAAAATGTTGTCTCCAAGCTACTTCCTTGCCTTGATGCTGCGACTCTGATCGACTGCTGGATTTGCTACAAATTCTCTCTCTGGCTCAGAGAGCACTGTCCGAAAGCTTATGAACATTGGAAGGCGAGCAGCCTCAATGTGACCTACTCCCGCGATAACTCTGACATAGCTGCCGCACTAGAAAAGCCCCCATCTTGCATGACCACAGTTATCTTTCAGTTCGACATGCGAACCTCGTCTTTCCACACCACAAATGGGGTTCTACCATGTACTATTGAATGCCGACTCTTAACAGCTAAAGGTAAATATCAAATCTTCAAATACCATCGTACCTTCCATGGCCACTAATAAGAAAGTAGAGCATCAAGATATTCTTCCAACAAGCCTGCAAACTCATCGCAGGAACACGCTTGTGAATTTAGATCTCGGCATCATCAAGAGTTGGATCAACCAGTGTATAGCCACGCACAAGGATTGCAACCAACACGGACGTACACGATGGTATCCGACGCGGCTGATCACGTTAGGAAACGAGGGTCGAACTATGAGGCTGTTGATAACTGAGGAAGATCCACCATCAGGGCCGTACGCGACTCTCAGCCATCGATGGAGCTCTATCGAATATCGCAAGTTAACATCAATTACGATTGCAGCATTTCAGAAGCGCATCGACACCGAAGATCTTCCGCTGGCCTTCCGAGAAGCCGGTATAATAGCACATCAATTGGGCATACACTACTTGTGGATCGACTCGCTCTGCATCATGCAAGATAGTGATCTCCAAGACTGGAGCAGGGAAGCGCCCAAGATGCAGATGGTGTATAGCCACTCTTTCTTGAACTTGGCTGCCTCTCTGTCGCCAAGAACGGGGACAGTTTCATTATTCGACACTGATTTTCCGTGCTCCTACCTACCCATGCCCTTCCAAGCGAACACAGTCAGAGCACAAGAGCATAACCGGGGCTCGAGGTTCAGAAAGAGAAGAGGTACTCTCGTCACTCGCCACAAAAAGGTCTACAAGGCAAGACAGTTTAAGTTCTCCACGCTTCCGCGCAAATACTACATCATCGATAGCCAAATCTGGGATTTGGAAGTGGAAGACACCCACCTACAATCGAGAGCCTGGGTTTTCCAGGAGCGTTTGCTAGCTCCCCGACAGCTTCACTTCGGGAAAAGACAACTTGCATGGGAGTGCAAGGAGAACCTCGCAATGCAGTTATTTCCGAGGACGTTACCTGATGGTTTGGCTGCCAGGTATGCCCTTCGGGACTTTGCTGTTGTCTTGTCGTCTCACACGGCCGACGTGTCATCAAAGGCATTTCGTTGTGCATGGCATGACTTGGTGCATTCGTACAGCGGCCGTCAGTTGACCAAAGTCAGCGATAAACTAGTCGCGTTCCTCGGATTGGCCCAATCTATAGAAGATGCAAGGCAGGACCAGTTCGTGGGTGGTCTATGGAAAAGGACATTGATCACAGATATGATGTGGATGTCTTACGCCGACGTCTCTGACCATTCCACCGGGGAGGGCTTTCAAGCCCCAAGCTGGTCGTGGTTCTCATCAAAATCGCAAGTCCACTTCCCGGATGACAACGAGCCTCAAGACTATTATGCCAAAGTCCTGGCCCATCCGTCGAGGGCTAGAGCTGGATGTGCTGCGCGCAGTGTTGAAGGCAGCATCGAGATATCAGGCATTCTGTTACCGTTAAGTTCCATTGATCTCAATGAGAATGAAGTTCACGGGTTTTCTGTGGCAGGCTTCCAATTTGAAAGCAGTATTCGAATTTGGCGCTTTGGCAAATCGCACCTCAACCTCGTTGGCTCTCTCAAAGAAAATCAGGAAGTACTACAACAAGGCATGTTCATGCTGCCACTGTACCGCTCAGAAGGCAGTATCTATGGTATCGCAATTTGCCAGTTAAAGAATTGCCCTGGAAAGTACAAACGGGTTGGCGCGGCGAAAATACTCTTCATTAGGGCCAGGCCATTGGACAGTAAAATAAGTACAGGTTGGCGGGCTGTGACTCTGAAGCTGGCAGAAGGCGATGTGCCCGTCCTCTATCATGTCAATATCGCAGCTTGGAAATTGTTACAAAGCATTGATGAGAGGATGTTGAGATTGGAACAGGAAGTTGTGGTCTTGAAATGAATCACTCCTACACGCATCTGTTTCAAACATATCCAGTGTCAGCCGTTCTCAGAAGTAAATGTGAACGTGAAATAGCAGAAAGAGCGACTAGAATTACTCTCGATTCAAGGGTATTTCCAAGAACACAGCGGGGGGCCCGTGTTATCTACTGGATATGTTCGTTCGCCCATGACAGATGAAGCCTTGATCCAGGCCAAGTACGTACAGCTAAGCCGACAGGAGGAGGCCTTGAATGCCTCTCCTAGGGCCTCCGATGACACCAAGATACAGCATTTACCTCAATCGCTTACGTTCCTCTGCGGTCAGCGCTCTATCCGACCATGCATTGCGGGGACAAGCACATCAAAATCGCCTGACCCTTTCTCCGATCACCTTTCCGTCTCTCCGCGAAAGGCATAGCCCACCTTACCTCAGTCGAATAGTCGCGGCTTGTTGCATACTACCTTTGGGAACAAACAAGGCTTCCTTCTCATAATTATGTTATGACTCTATCGTCTTACACAACCCCCCCTAGAAAGCCCTACCATTGTTGACACCTCTTGAATCATGCCACGGAGTGACAACAACAGGCTGCGCATTCCCATCGCCATACCCACTTTCCAAAGTCTCTACTCTGAAAGTCTGATCAACCCTGACCTTCCCATGACCGTCGGCAGAACCACCTCTCTCATCCTTCCTCCCAGCCGCAGCAGTAACACTGGCCCTCGCACTCTTCTTCTGACTCCTCTCATCCCCAGAACTCGAACTCTCAGCTGTCGTTTCCTTGATAATGTTCTCTTGACTTTCCGTAGGGTCGATCCTCGTCACGCCGAGTTGCGTGAGACTGTATGGGTCCTTAGGCTTACCGCTGCCGGATACACCAGTGCGCATCTCGTGGCCGTCAGAGGTCGGGTCGTCGTGGGAGCTGATGGCATGGCCGGTCCAGAAGGTCTTCTTTAGCATGGGGTAGACCATTGGTGCTTGCCCGACAAAGATTGCGACGAAGTCTTCGCGGATGGACCACATTGCTGAGATGCCCTGTGTATCGCCGAGCTGTGTTTGTGTTCATGTCAGTATTCCTCTTTTTGCATAAGAGAGAGAAGGTGGTGGATGCTTACCTCAAAGATGAGCATGACACGAAGGATGGCAGCCATCATGCAGAAAAGACCCAAGCTAAAGAGCAGGTATAGTCCAAGTCGTCGCCAAATACCTGTTCGGATCGGTGCAACGACCTACCAAGTCACACCATTAGCTTACGTCCACACACTGTCTTTCTAGGAATTCGATTTTGAACATACCGGAATAGGAATCAACATGATGCAGACATCAGTGACCATGTTCAAAACCAAAATAGTGTAGAACGTGACCTCGTTCTGAGGAACGCAAAGACCTAAACAATCAAGACACATTATTAGACTCCAAACTTCTTCCAAAGTCCATTGGCAAAAGAACTCACGACCAGGATCCGGCCAAATCTGCCACAACTTCCGGAACGGAATACAAGTCAAAGTCAAGGTCAACACAATCGCCACACCGGAGGCCGCAACAAGCCCAAACGCAGGCAAGATCAACTTCTCAACCCAAAGACCATTAACAACGCGCTGGTAGAAGAAGAGCATGTTGAACTTGAGCGTCCAGACGATGACGGCATAGCTCGCGAGGCCGACGAAGAAGACTTGTGTGCCGTACTCCCATGCTGCGTACTCCGATAGAGGCATGGCTTCTCGTTGTTCAGGAGTGAGGAGGGATGTGTGCAGGCCTTGGGCTTTGATGATGAAGACGTGGGCGATGACTGTGACTTCGGAGTAGACGGCCTATCATCATGCCATTCTGTCAGCATTGCCGTAAAATACACATCCTTCTCTTCAGTTCCTCAACATCAAGGTTTCAAGAACTGTAAACCTCCAACTTACCCAGGCAAACCAGACCAGATAATCATCCGGTCTGAAGTTTCGAACTCCCACAGTCCGTACCCGGACAAACGTCCGGGCACATACCATCAGCGTGCCCAGAGCATAGAGCGTCCAAATCTCTGCTAGATTTGCAGTGAATGCCCCCATGGTGAAGGAAACGAGTGTATACTTGACGATTGACACGCTTGGTTGTGCAAAGAATGATCAAGAAGAGAGAGAAAGAGAGACAGAGGTGTACGAGATGTACGGAATAAGACGGCAGTTGTGGCTCGCTAGGCAGTTGGAGCTGCAGGAACCGACCCGAGTCCACGGGTTCAACGGTCGTCTTATCTGTATAGGGTCTAACGCTGACCCCTTGACAGGGCTTGGCTCTCTCTGTAACTCTTTCCTTTTCTCCTTTGGGCTGTTGAAGAGTGAGAAGGGAATCCCGAACAAGGACTCTCCTCCAAGTCTTGCCACTCCAGAATACAAGGAACATTTACTGGGTACAGTTCCCAAGGACACGACCCGTAGGCCCTCCCCCCTTATCCGTCCTGCTTTCGTTCCAAGTCCCGCCGCAGGCCTTTGATCCATGTCAGGCTCGTAACTCGCCATCACGCAGTACACGCAGGTCGCCAGGGGCCATGTTTGTTGGTTTGCGACCTTAGTCCCATCGATGGGGTTAGTCTTCTGCTACGCAATGCGCAGGCAGAAAAGTGACCCGGAGTCTATGGAACCCTGCTTTTTGTGTTGCGTTTAGTAATTACATCTAGCAGCCCTGCAAATCCTTGGAAGTCTCCATTGTATTCCTTGGGCTGCCACAATGAGGTCTGTAACTAGCCCTATAAGGTATGCTAGACCCGTGTATAATCTTGATGGCTGCGTACTGGATTGAACCGCCAGCTATATTCCTTGCAGTCTACACGAGCGCCAAGTAAGCATTTGTGGACATCCTTGGAAGAGACAAAGTCCTTGTATGCTCAGTCAACGGGCTAGTCAGTCCTATACGGGTCTCATTCTGACTCGCAATTGAGTGATCGGCACTGGAGCTCCAGTACCGCGTTTAATCGCCAATCGCAGAGGACAATGGGTGGCGAGCGGAGAACCGTGGGGATTGAGAATCTTCGACTTTTGACAAGGATACTCCTTGACGTCGGATAGCGTGGGTGGGTATGTGAAACGGCCGACAGGGATGTCAAGAGGAGTCGGAGAGCACGTTACTCCACGCAAGGAGACGGACATGGAATACACGTAAAGTTTAAATGCTCCTCGGGCGAGAGCCGAATAACAGCACCTATAAATCACAGCGGACAGATACGGACCTTGAAGTGTGGCTAGAGAGATACAACCCGACGCCTTCGACGGAAGTGCTACTGATTACCTCAAATACAACAGGCTACGATCAGACCAGTACTCAACTCGATGGAATATTGTTGTTGGTTGTACATGACTCGACCAACAGCAACAAGAACAACCCTGTCCCCAGCCAAACTGCATACGCCGCACGCGTCGCCTCAATGGATCAATCCCGAGTCCTATTGTACCCATCTGGCAGGCCTAATGCAAAACAGACTGTTAGTCGCGACATATTGCAGCTAAAGTCTGACAAGAGGAGACTTGTAGTCCTATTTGAGTGGATGCTCGTGTGTAAGAGGCATGGCGTCTCCGCTGAAGGGACCCCTGCCCGACCGGGAGCTAGGGTTCTGGGGCACGGCGTTCATTCGCGCAGATACTAAGTTGTAGTTGCAGTTGGAGTTGTACTCCTGCACGAGAGGAGGTTGCAGTTTGCCAAGCTCGTCTAGGTCATTTTGCCATCGTGAGGCGCGAGCTGCTGTGCATTACCGACCGTCTATCCATTGCTCAAGAAGAAAGTTCCTCTTCAATGCTTCTTTGACCTCGAAGGATTGAAGCCGTACCGTTTGTTCGTCCATCATCCTGTAGCATTCATCGCCTTGCATCGAACACATCGCAAACTTACATCAACCCCGTCCAAACATATCCCATCATGTCTACCGCAACGTTGAAGGTCGCCATCACCCAGGCTGAGCCAGTCTACCTGGACCTCGCCGGCACTCTCGAGAAGACTCTGAAGCTCGTCGACGAAGCCGCCCAGAATGGCGCCCGTATCATCGCCTTTCCCGAGGTCTGGATGAGCGGCTACCCAGGCTGGATCTGGTACGTATACCCAATCGGCAGAGACAACAGTCAACGAGAGGGACAGCTCTCTCAGCATGTCGAGGAAGAAACTGACCAGATCAATGCAGGCAACGCCCAGTCGACCCCGTCATGAACACCCAATACCAGCTCAACTCCCTCTCCCTCGACTCCCCCGAAATGACCTCCATCAAATCCGCCGCAAAGCGCAACTCCATCGCCATCATCCTCGGCTTCTCAGAGCGCACGCCCACACACAGCCTCTACATCTCCCAGGCCATCATCTCTCCTCAAGGTGACCTCGCACTGCACCGTCGCAAGATCAAGCCCACGCACATGGAGCGCACTGTCTTCGGCGACGGATCAGGGTCTGACCTGAACAACGTTGCGGAGCTGGACTTTGGTGGTGAGGTTGGCAAGGTTCGTGTTGGAACTTTGGCTTGCTGGGAGCATTTGCAGCCGCTGCTCAAGTATAACACGTATGCGCAGCGTGAGGAGATCCACATCTCAATGTGGCCGCCGATTGATCCTCACGGTGGCGTCACTTCTCCCGGTTTGTACAGCATGTCTGCTGAGGGCGTGATGAACCTCTCCCAGACTTATGCCATGGAATCCGGTGCATATGTCCTGCACTGCACGGGCGTGTGCAATGAGCAGGGCATGGAGACGATGAAGACAAAGGGCGGTCTCTTGTTCCAGGCTCCGGGCGGTGGTCACAGTGCAGCGATTGGACCTGACGGTCGTAGACTGACTGGGCCGCTTGAGGAGGGCAACCCTGCGGCTGAGGGTATCGTCTACGCCGAGTTGGACTTGAGTCGCATCATCACCAACCGCGGATTCCTCGATGTCGTCGGTCACTATAGCCGACCGGATCTGCTATGGCTGGGTGCCGACAAGGTACAGAAGGAGTTTGTGGTCCAGCGTCGAGGCGGCCAGGACGAGGATGCTGCCGAAGGGAAACAATAAACAAGATGCCCATTGTAGAACATGAGAATTGAAACCATCCATCAATTTGTACTTTTGCCTGGATCTCAACCATGTCCTTCACATTCATTCGTGGAAAGACACACCCTTTTGTCAGCTACGTGGAAACAGCCCAGACCATCTAGACAATAGAGACAACCCCCTCGCCTTGTCCAGCTTCCACTGGCGCAGTACCCTTTTCGTCCTCCTTCTTTGCCTGCTTGCGCTTGGCCCATCCTCGGAGACCTGGCACTCGTGAAGCAATGCTGAGAATCTGAGGGCCCAGCGGTAAATGACCAGTGCGCTCCTCGTAGAACAAGCAGCTGATGGCAACGATGAGCGCCAACCAGTAGAGATCGTACGCAAGGACTGAACCATACGTAGCCGAGTTCTCCCATCCGAGTAAAGCATTGAAAACGTCCCATCCATTATCAGTCTCGGCGTTGCAGCAGTTGACATGCCAGACCGACTCGCGAATGTCATAAGATCCCGGCCCATTGCCCTCTTCAGCAACATCACTGCCCACCTTGTTCGCAAATACGTGGTACTGTAGATCCCAAACCGCCTTGGAAAACATGCCCGCGGCAATCAGGTACAAAACACTGGTTGAGACAATGAGGAAGATCTGAATTGACAGCAGATTACCACCACGGTAGAGGAAATAGCCGATCAATATGGCGGCGAGGGCTCCGCAGATGACGGGGAGGGGAAAGGCGCTGGCCGGCAGACTCAAGGAGACACCACCAATGAATACGACGGCTTCCACGCCCTCTCGCATGGTGGTGATGAAGGGCAGGATGAACATGACGTGACGGCGTGACCAGTCCCGGATCCACGGCCCAAGACCGAACAGATGCCAGCCATCTTTGGCATCGAGAGATTTGTTCTTCTCAGCGAGCGCTTCCGAAATCTTAACACGCCACTTGTCCCTCATCTGATTGAGGCGCAGGAGAGCCAGACCCATGACGGAGATGATGACAGTGGCGATGAGATAGAAGATGCCTTCCCAGAGCTCCTCCGATTGCGCCCAAATGTCCTTTCCCAGGCCGTAGAAGACGCCAATGAAGGCACCGCCAATGATGAGGCAGATGGCGATGCCCGTAAAGGCGCCGAGCCAGACTTGCCGACGCAGTCGTTTATACACGACTTGATCGTGGCCATCTTGTCCCATGCTCTGCTTCAAGAAGGAGAATAGGACGGAAAGGATGACGATGGCTTCGAGGCATTCTCGGAACATGATGAAGAAGATCTGGACGGCGAAGACGTTGGCCATGTTGGGCTAATGATCTGACAGACAGTGCTGCCTGGCTCTGAGCCGGAATGAAAGAAATGTCAGTCAGTGAAAGGTAAAAGGCGAAAGAATTAGAGCAATTAGTGCTGGGCATAGACTGCATATGTATATGAGATAAGCCGAGGCAAACGGGTCAGAAACGTCTGCCATTGAGTTCAGAAAAGACCTCTAGTCAAATAATGGAAACTAAATCGTGCTTCTCCGTACAGGAACACCGAGTTTCCTATCGCGCGGAATCTTTACAATTGATCTGATCCATCTCGGATCAGACGGCGCACATACGAGTGGTTATGGATCCACGTCGCAGTGCCACCAGTATGCAATTGTACTACTGGTAGCGAGATGCCGCAGTAGGGGAGAAGTCTTTGACCCAGAGATCAGAGTAATCTGATTATCTCTCAGCATCGGACGAATCAGATTAAAAGCTGTCAGGGCGCCGCATTCCCGAACAGCGAAGGTGTGAAAGCTTAATGCTGAAAAAAGGTGCCGCACAAGCTCGTATGGGGCCCCCGACGGATTATATGGCATGTAAGTCGGTTATAACGGCAACTCTGTATTCCTAGACCACACGAAGAAACAAAGCGTGTATTGATACTTAGCAAGTTTGTACAGAGCGTAAACTTGTGTTCGTTCCACGCCCACTAGTTATCAGATGGCGCCACTCAAGGTAATAAGCCTTTGCCGGACCCTGATGACATCGGATCGAACGGCACCGTGATGATCTGATCTGATAACACCTCAGCTTCGTATTGTGTGGCCAAGCCGATTTTTGAGTACAGGACAAACTTTCTGACAACCATCCGAAGGTGACGACTTTTGTTTTTTTCTTCTCTCGAGTACAACGACGCTCATTCAATGCTCTTCCCGGGAATTGGGTAGTCGCTTGCTTGTTCAAAATCGCACTCTGTCTTCCTCCTCTGCCCAGGAGGTGAACTTGGAGCCAGTCATCATTTTTCACAATGTTGCTGGATTGCATCAAGTCAGGCATCGCCTCATGCGCCCTTTTTGGCATCTTCCTGTCGGCAAAGCTCTGCGAGGCCAAGACAGTTACTTACAACTTCAATGTCTCCTGGGTCAATGCCAATCCAGATGGCCTGTATGAGCGCAAGGTCGTAGGCATCAATGGCCAATGGCCTCTCCCCGTCATCGAGGTAGACAAGGGCGATCAACTTGTCGTTCACATGCAGAACAGCCTCGATGACAAGAGTGCATCCATCCATTTCCACGGCATGTTTCAGAATGGGACCAATGAAATGGATGGCCCCTCTATGGTCACCCAGTGTCCTGTTCTGCCCGGGCAGAGCTTCACATACAACTTCACTGTCGACCAGAACGGCACGTACTGGTACCATTGTCACACAGACGGCTGCTATCCTAATGGGTACCGTCAGGCTCTCATTGTTCACGACAAAGATGCCTACTTCACCGACGAGGTAGAGGAGGAATTTACTCTCACTCTATCCGATTGGTACCATGATATGATTGAGGACTTGATGGGCAGCTTCATGTCCGTCTACAATCCCACAGGAGCTGAACCGATTCCAAATTCATTCTTAATGAACGACACCCAGCACACCAGCATTCCCGTCAAGCCAAATACAACCTACATGATTCGCCTTGTCAACATTGCTGCGTTTGTCGGCCAGTACTTCTACATTGAAGATCATAGCTTCAGGATCGTCGAGGTAGATGGTGTATACACGGAGCCTACAGAAGCAGATATCATCTACCTTGCCGCTGCTCAGAGGTATTCCATCCTCGTCACCACCAAGAATCAGACGGTCAGGAACTTCGCCATGGTGACAGTGGCAGACTCTTCCCTCCTTGACACGATCCCGTCGTCACTCCAGCTCAATAACACCAATTGGCTCGAGTACAACCACAGCGCACCTCATCACGAAGCGCACATTGCTGTTGATCAAAGCAGTGACCTCGACCCCTTCGACGACGTGAACCTGGTTCCCCATGATCACATGCCTCTATTACCGGAGCCAGATCTCGAGATTGTCGTCACCGTTCAGATGCAGAACCTCATCACAGGAGACAACTACGCATTCCTCAACGACATTACATATACCAAACCCAAGGTTCCAACTCTCTACACCGTTCTCTCCTCCGGAAACGAGTCAAACAACGCGGCCATCTACGGCCGAGACACCCACCCTTTCGTGCTACAACACAACCAAGTCGTTCAGATTGTTCTCCAGAGTAACGACACAGGAAGCCACCCATTCCATCTCCACGGCCACAACTTCCAAGTCATCACCCGAGAGCCAAGCTACGGTCCCGAATTTCTCAGTCTCCAAAATGGCGACCCTCTTCCCTACGATCCCAGCAACCACACCGCTTTCCACCATTATCCCATGCGACGTGATGTAGCCGTCCTGCCACCGAACGGCTACTATGTCATCCGCTTCGTGGCTGATAACCCAGGCGTCTGGTTCTTCCACTGCCACATTGACTGGCATCTTTCCTCCGGTCTGGCCATGCTCATGATCGAAGCACCGACCCAAATGCAGGAGCGTATGACCATCCCTCAGGAGCATTTCGACGTCTGCAAAGCTGCTGGAATTCCATACGAGGGCAATGCAGCCGGTCGTACAGGAGAGCGTCTACTTGATCTCAGCGGTGTTCCGAGGCAGCCTGGTTGGATCCCTGGTGGTTTCACTGCTCGTGGCATTGTTGCCATGTCGTTCTCTGTTTTTTCGGCATTCCTAGGCATCGCTTTCATCATCGCCTATGGTCTTTCGGGTGTGCAACGAGAAAAGAGCAGTGAGAAGGAAGCTAACACATCTGGTGCGTTGAATGGGGTGATGTCGAATACGATTACGGAACTGGTCGTGTCTCCAGCTGATAGGGACAAGAGCTAGAAGGCTTGATCAAAGAGAGGAGAGTTTAAGTTTAATTATACTGTAGATTCAATGAGAATGGCTGGGTTGGCTGTTGTCTATCAAGCTTTGTGAATACTCCTGATCTTTTATGTTCTCTTGGCTATCCGCAGGGTCGATCCTCGTCACGCAACGTTTGTGAGATTGTACGGGACCTTTCTTGAACATAATCAAAGATCTTTGCTATAATAATTTTCTTTGAAACAGCGATTGGTTATTGCAACGTTTTAGAAAATAAAGAGGGTGAAAGGCAAAGAAAATGGCTGATGAAAGGATCTATTCAACAAAAGAAATTAAGAAAAGCGATTATAGTGAGGGAACAAAGTCAGAGGAAATTATGACAGAAAGCAGAAGATTTCAGTCAAAGAATTATAATAATCAGATTTGCCATATATACTGAGCTGAGAATGCATATAGTTGCTTGAATAAATGCTATCGGTTTGATCACACCAAAACACCACAGTTCAAGCATAGCGACTACACGTCACCACCACCACCATCGCGCCGCTCCTGAGCAAATCAAAGGTCACCATGTCTAACAGCGAATATGAACAACCACCTACCCGGGTTTTCACCCTAGGAGACTACCTAGCAAACGCCACAGCGACCCTCAACCCGTCGGTCGAGGATGGGTCTCCCCAACTGGAGAACGACTCAAATAATCATCCAGCAGACTCCGACTTGGCCATCGACTTGAATGCAAACTCGAATGCAGACTCAGAGTTCAATTCAGAGTTCAATTCAGAGTTCGAATCGGGGTTCGACTTAGAGATGTATCTTAACATGATCCCACAGATGGAAAACTTCCAAGCTGCATGGGTCCCCCGTGTCTACTGCACTCAGCTTGCCGGGTGTGTCGCTGACAATCACTACACGCATTGGGAGCACCAGCTGGAATGGAAATATGATTGTAAGGACGTCGTCCAAGGCTACGGGGACGAGCTCATACGTCGCTTGCAGGTTTTCAAAGAGCAAGAACGAGACATCCCCAGGGGCTACGGTAACCCACAAGGCTACAACACCGAACGGGGCGTCAAGAAGGTGGCTTGGTTCACTGACAAGATGCTTCTCATGGTCCGTACTCCTCGGGGGGGTAGGGATTGTTCACGAGCTCCGTCGATGGTTGCCGCTGTTTTGCTGGAACGTCTCAACGAGCTAGCGTTCATGGAGCCGGGTTCGAAGTTTACGAAGCCCGACGGAGCTGAATATTGGTTTGAGTGTGTTGGTAGTCACATGTAGCCGGCTGAGAGGACCAGATGTATAATAATGACTTACTTTATCACAGAATGATAGAATTGCAGAGTTTGAACCGTGATGGCCTTCTTCAGGCGAGAGATTCAATTGATTTGTATCTACTAAGTGTGAGTAATTGAACATGAGAGAAGATGGTCTGACCAGCTCGTTGACGGAGCAACCTAGAATTACGCCCGCATCATCATCACCTTCCCCAAGGTCTGGATGAGTAGCTCAGGTACCTAGGCTAGACATGTACACCGAATACAGTGTTAGGGATAACGGGCTAAATATACTGGGCAAGTCAAAGCTGGCCAGTTGATGCAGGCATCGTAGTCTGCACATGCTACGCCGTTTTGTTCCTTTTACTCATACATCTAAATAAGAAGATAAATTCAAGGTTTTCATTCAAGAAAGACTTTCCTTCTGTTCTCAAATGAATACTTTACTAAATCGGATTTACTGAATCATGACTGTAGTTCATGGCAATAAATAGAAATGGTGCCTATGGATATAAGTTAATTGTACTTTTCACTTTAGGAAGACCTTCATAAGTTTTATCTCAAGGACCCTAAACCAGCTCACTCAGGCATTATCTGGTTCTTCATCTCTTTCGAGATGCCTCTTCATCTCAGCCATTGTCCTATTGATCTCCTCCCTGAACTGAGCCGTCACCAACCCTGCCACTGGTAACATATACCACGGGAAGTCCAGCGTCACCGTTCTATCTACGACGCTCGTTGCGCCATCCGCCCCTCCGGCATTCTCATTTCCTCTTTCATTGACTTTCATGTCAACCTGAATTTGGATCTCTAGCCCAAGCGCAAGGCGCATCGGTTGTCTGAAGACCACATGTCGCTGGGCGTGGTCCAATTGATAGACTTCGCCGTAGCGCGTGCCGGAAGGGCTTGTCTCAATGTACTTGGATCCGACGACGATTGGTGTGTCTGAGACCTCCGTCGTGCCCTTGTAGGCTGTTGAGTGAGGGAGCCATTCGTTGTAGCCGGGCAAGTCGATGATGAGAGCGAAGACAGTATCTGGCCTGGCTATGATGAGAGTCGAGACCCAGAGCGTGCGCACGACTGAAGGCATTGTTTGTACAGTCGGGTGTATCATTCATGGATGAGCAATGGTTCACACCTTAGTTCGATTTATGTGGTCATTTCGTGATTTGCGCAACATCTCAATTCATCAAGTGTCCAGAGGTGGCCCTGAGTAAGCGCACGACTCAACCAATCAAATGGTCATCTCTAATCAGTGCAACTAACTCATTCGTGGATTCTTCCTAAGCTCTAATAGTCTGGATGTTCATTTCTCTATGAAAAGCGACCCGACTTGAGAAGTTGCGCCCCGGTTGGAGTCTTGCGTTCAGTGCAGGGTAGGCCATTTGACTTGGCCACGACGAATTCTCTTCAGACAGAGGAAGCATTGTCTTATACACAATGTACCTGTACAGAGTAGGGAAATACATGCCTCCATTCCTCTTGGTGGTTCTTGGAGCTACTTGCAATTGCGGTAATGGTAAAGAAAGAGTCATGTTCTCTTCTGTCAAGAAGTCAATGTCTCGTCACTTGTGACAATTTTGAAAGCCTGACGTGGCTATCACACACAGGGCAGAAGCCATTGCCTCAGGATCTCACCGAGAGCAAACGACTCGGCTTCGGTGTCGTCTCGTTCCAGCACCCGAAGTGGTCTAGAATCTCGACCTCAAGCATGCTGAAAGAAGCCTCAATGCTAGCTACGGGTTCGCCCGCAACCTATGGGGACTCAGAATGCACCATCACGTGTAATAAACTTAAACCAACTTTTCGGGTCATACGATCTGACCCGAAACAGCCCATCGTGAAATGCTCTGCTAGCTGGCTCAATGTTTTGCCTGCTACTCTGAACGAGTCGCGTGGCTCAACGTGACATGGTGAAGCACAGACCCTACGCACCACGTTGGCGCCAAAGACCCTCCTTTCAGGCAAGTAGCAGCGCAAACGTAACCAGCACCATGGAATACCCTCTAATACTCCATCACTAAATCCTCAGTCATGTACGGTTGGTCAGACCCGGCATTGGCTCGCCGAAGAAGGGCGGACCGAAACTTCCACTAAGCCCGAACCAGGGGCCGTAGGCTACGACCTCTCCACGATTCTCCATGTTGACTCCGACTCCAGAAGATCCAGAAAAGCCGGATCCCGAATGGCCTGGGGTTGGGGTAAGGAGAATGGGAAAATATGGGAAAATAAACATTTTATAAAGACCTGGGGTTCCCTCCGCCGTACCCCAGATTTCTCGACATCAACCTCCTCCCCAGATCTCAACCTACATCTTGTCGACCATGTCTTCTTCAGATGATGCCTATGCCTTGGAGGCAGTTGCTGCTCCTAAGAAGCCGATCTGGAAGTCTATTAAGGAGAACCCCAAATATGTCTTCATTGCCTTCTTCGCCTCGTGAGTATAAATGAACCCCGGAGCTCTGCGCCGTCGCTAACGACCTGACATTCAGACTCGGAGGCTTCGAGTACGGCTACCAACAAGGTGTCCTGGGTCAATCCCTCGTCATGAGCCGCTTCATTCACAACTTTCCCACCGTGGTCGAGTCGTCGTCAGCTACCGGCTGGCTCACCTCCAGTCTCCAATTGGGCGGTATTCTCGGATCTCTGGCCGCCGGTATCGCCAGTGAGCTCATCTCACGAAAATACACAATGTTCATCGCCTGCTGCTGGGTCGTCGCCGGTAGCTACCTCTATGTCGGTGCGACTGCTGGAAACCCGGCTCTGTTGTACGCTGGCAGGTTCTTGACTGGTGTTGGTGTTGGTCTGTTCAGTGGTGTTGGACCTCTGTACAATGCTGAGCTGTCGTTGCCGGAGATGAGAGGCTTCCTCGTGTCATTTTACCAGCTTGCGACTATTCTCGGAATTATGCTTTCATTCTGGTGTGGTTATGGCAGCAACTACATCGGAGGAACCGGCGAGTCGCAATCCGACATGGCCTGGCGTCTTCCCTCGATTATCCAAGGAATTCCAGCTGCCATGCTCGCAGTTGGTATCTGGTGGATGCCCTTCTCTCCTCGCTGGCTTGTCAAGGCCGGTCGCGACGAAGAAGCAAAGTCCACCCTTGCCTGGATGCGCAAACTCCCCCTCGACGACCAGCTCATCAAGGACGAGTACCTCGAGATCAAAGCCGAGGCCATCTTCGAGCAAAAGGTGTTCGCCAGGGACTTCCCCCACCTCGCTGAACGGAACAAGAACAAGTTCATGCAGCAGGTTGCGCAGTACGTGACTTGCTTCAGGTCCAAGGACAATCTGAAGCGAGTGAGCACTGCGTGGCTGATCATGTTCTTCCAGCAGTGGTCTGGTATTGATGCCATCATCTACTATGCTTCCAACGTCTTTATTAGCCTTGGTCTTACTGGTGGTACTATTGCTTTGCTTGCGACTGGTGTTACGGGTGTTGTCTTCCTCATCAGCACAATTCCAGCCATGGTAGGTCACCCTCTCTTTGTCGTTTTGGGACTCAATACTGACCAATATGTACAGTTTATCATTGATCGGGTCGGTCGCAAGCCTATGTTGCTGGTCGGTTCTGTTGTTATGGGCGTCAGCATGGTCACAGTCGGCATCATCGTCGCCAAGTTCAGCCACGACTGGCCAAGCCACGTCGCTGCTGGTTGGATTGCAGTCGGTAAGTCCTACACCTCAACCCACCATCTCCAGATCCATTATAGACTCATTACTGATATGCTTTTAGCACTCATCTGGGTATACATCGCCGGCTTCGGCGCCACTTGGGGCCCTGTCAGTTGGACGATGATTTCTGAGATCTTCCCCCTTTCAATCCGCGCAAAGGGCGTTTCTATCGGTGCCTCAAGCAACTGGCTTAACAACTTTGCCATCGCCTTCTTCGTCCCTCCCATGCTCGAGGCCTGGAAGTGGGGAACCTACATCTTCTTCGCCGTCTTCCTATTCGCCGGCATCATCTGGGTGTGGTTCTGTCTGCCCGAGACCAAGAATGCTTCCCTCGAGGATATGGATCGGGTCTTTAAGAGCAGGACTGGTGAGCAAGATGCTATCCTGTTGAGGGAGGCGAGGACTGAGGTTGGACTTGGACTTGCTGCGGCTGATGAGAAGATCTCTATTGAGAGGGAGGAGGTCAAGCACATCTGAACTTTGTAAGAAGTATCCATACAATTAATAGCTTAGCTTGAACGGGACATTACATCTATGTCCCGAAATAATTGGACTGCAGCAAGATTTACCACACGTCTGCAATGGCCATGTAATTGACCAACGTCTTTGGAGTGAATCGCGTCTCATACCCAGCCTCTTACCAACGCAACGAACGACTTGCAGTTTTTTGCTTCTCTTTTTTTTATCCATGTTGCAGGAAGGTCACGCCCACTGATCAGAAATATTGTCACACCAAATTGAGTAAGGCTATCTTTGCCTTCAGAGTCGTCTTCTCGCTCACCGGCTAACGCAGAGACTGTCGCGAACGGATGTCAGATCTCTGGCACACCACGCACCAGGCCGAGCTCTCGCATGACTCAACTCCAAATGGGCTGCCGATTGGAAATAACGTCCAAGTCATGATCGCATCAAGATTTTGCGTCGCTTACGACCCCTCAATCTGGCCTAGCGGAAAGTCAATTACACGGAGATGGAGCCGTGGGGAAGATCACGAGAGTTTGCAAAATTGCCACACTAGACAGTCTACTGCTCACTAAGAGATGGAATGAAACGTAAGAAGAAATAGGCTATGCCTCCTCTTTTGGACGCCCTCGCGCGGCTTGGTGGAACAATCTCTCGACATCGTCAAGTCATGCCGTGTTCAAAAGTCGATATTGAGTGCATAGCCTACAGGTAGTCAGGCATCACCAAGTCGGGATGGCTTTCTTCCCCGCCGAAGACTTCTCCCTTGACCCACGCTTCATCGAACTCCAAGAAGAGCTCCGCACAGTCCTCTTCTCCGGCCTTTCTGGGCTCTCCCCTAGCGCGTCATGCACCCCGGAAGCCGAAGCACAGTCGGCATCCGCACCTACAAGTTCGGAGCCTCCACAGACTCTCAACTTTTCTGGTGTCGATGCGGGGGATGGAGTCAAGATTCCTCATGAAAGGCTGGTCTGTTATCTCCAGAATTGGGTGACGGAATGTGCACCCTATCTGGACAAGTTCGATGAGGACAGGCATTTTCAGACTCATGTGCCACTCATGGCTCAGAAGTCGCCAGCGCTACTATATGCCATGCTAGCCTTCTCATCAAGGCACATGGAGCGCAGGGGATTGACAAGCCATGGTCGCTTCGACAGTCTTGAGTTGTACCAAGAGAGCATCAGGCTTCTCAGCCCCGGGTTACAAGCCAAGGATCCCAACATGTTGGTAACAGCATGCATCCTTGCTGTCTTCGAGCTCATGTCGGGTGGCTCCAAAGATTGGAAACGTCATGTCGAGGGCTGTGCGTCCCTTTTCGACTTCTTTGGCGTGGATGGTTTCTCCGGTGGTCTTCCTCAAGCTGTCTTCTGGTGCTATGCTAGGATGGAGTTATGCGGTGCCATTATATCGGATGGAACAGAGACTGCCGTCCTGCCTCTCGCAAGATGGGCTCCACCAGCTCCAGACTCTGTGATAACCTCCGAGCAAGCCCAATGCTACGTGCGGGACTTGTTCCATCAGAGAAGTCGCGATTCTCCAGACATGCAAGCCAATTGGGCCATCTTCTTGTGCATCAAAGTCTGCGATCTTCGATTCCGCAGGACGCAGAGTCTAGAGCTCGGAAGAACAGACGTCCAAGATGATAGGCCCTTTCAGCAGCAGTGGCAACACCTCTGGGACGAACTGCAATTCTGGCTGGATGAGCTTCCGCCGTCGATGAGACCTATCAGTATGGCAGAAGAAGGTAACGACAAGCAGATCTTCCCAGCCATGCTCTTCCCTCATTGGGCTGCCATCTCCAGCACACAGATCTACCATACTGCGTGCATCCTTATGCTGGAGATGCGCCACGATGCAGACTCGCAGTGTTCAGCGTTATGGCACGCACGGCAGGTTTGTGGTATCTCGTGCGCGAGCCTTCATCCAGGCAGCCTCGTAAACTCCATACAGCCACTTTACATAGCGGGCAAGTTGTTCTCCCATGTTGATGAGAGGAAGCAAATTGCGAGGCTGTTGAAAACCATCGATCATAGCACGGGATGGGGCGCGCTGTGGCGATTGACGGATCTCGAGGCGGAATGGGGGTATGATCTGGGGGCGTTGCTCAAGACACTGTAGGACCGGGGCAGCCCAATGGGTGTAACTAAATGATAATGACAATGATACCATGATATCCAGACATCATGTCGCCATTGAGGCGTGGGCGTGCGTGGGCGCATTGGTGTGTCGAGACGACGACCAAAACTGGCGAAGATCCGCGATCTCGTTGTCAAGTCGGATCTTGGTCACATCTCCGATCCGCCGTAAACACGACAACAAGGCTTCCTGCTGGGAAGGGTAAGTCATGTCCCTCGCTACGCGAACGACCGTCGCTACCACGACCGGATCCCAAAGATCCGGAAATGTGTTCCACAGGGCCAGCTTGGCAATTTTCTGAGCGTGCCAGCTCCGCGAGTCCAGACGACGTGGCATCGAAGATAGCTTAACCAGCCTTGGTTTGTATGACAGGAGGAGGAGCGAGGAAAAGTGAAGTGCAAGGTTCGCCTGGACTGCTATGGCGCTTGAGTAGACGTCTGCAGTAAACGGGATACTGTTGGGGGAAGCAGAGGGGTCAACTTCTGGGGTCTCGAGAAGAGGGAGCATATCTGCTGGACGGTCGCGAAACCATCGCGCGCATCTTGCCCACAGAGTGGTCCAAGTTGCCCATACTGTGGAGGGTGATTCCGAGCTAGGCGATTGTAATGGCGCAGCATTGCTGAAGAGCGGTATGATCTCGTCGTGTATAAGGTGGCAACATGCCGCGAGATGTGTCAAGCATTCGTTGTACATCTCTGGTAGCGGCAGGTTCAGGCTCAGGAAAGTCTCGTTCATCAGCGACGTAGATGATATAGCTGGACTCCTGGTTCTTAGGATGGAAGCGGCGAGTTCTGTTCACATGAGATTAGCCTGCACCTTCCCAATGAAAGGATGACCACATTCGAATATCAAAGAAGCATACCTGTTTTGAAGTGAAAACGGTGAAGGGTCTGCAGAGGCTCCTGGTGGCTGCCAAAGAGCTGGAATCTATGCCTCGCACTGACAGCATCAGAGTACAAGCTCGTCCAGGCTGATGGGCAGGTGTGAAAGAATCTGCCGAGAGCAAGTAGCGACTGTCCGACATCATTAACGAAACCGTCCTCCAGAGATAATCGGTGTTGTAGTTGCTCGATACGGTGGTGATCTATTCCCTGTCCAGTATTCTCACTTCGCCGCATAGCAACCCAGATGATGGTCTCCATGATGGCAGACTTTTCGGCCGCCAGGATCATGATCTTCGGCCCGAATGTTGACCTTGCGGCGTTTGCATCGAGCCAGGGTACGATCTGGTACCGGAAGCGAAGCATGGCCGTCTGCCTTTCCGAGGAGTTCTGTTCAAATAGCACAATGTCGTTCCATCGTGATGGTGTCGGGATCTGGCCTCCATCGATCAGTGGTTGCTGCAGACTCGGTGACGTGCCAGATTGGAGAACGGTGGAGGTTCCGTTGGAGGTTTCCAACCTGTCGCCATGTCCAATATCGGCTACAGAGCTCTCAAACAGGGAGTCATCCGGAGCAGGACTTGATTCGGCGAAAGAGTGCAAGCCATCCGACATTGACTGGCATGAAGAAGTCAGCGTGAAAGTAGACTTTGAGAGCCATCAGAGGACTAACCAGTGACTGGACTGGATCAATACTGTCGCGTCGCATACTCTCATCTGTCCGAAGTGACGATGAGACTCCAGACACAAAAGTCAACCCCTTATACTCGCACCTCACATCTCTATCGCGACAGCTCCCGCACTGTGGTCTCTTTTCATCGCCTAGGCCTGTTAGACTGTCTCAAGAGGTGCAGACTTCGCCATCATTCACCACCGAGGACATGACATACATTTCCGCCGACGTCTCCGACAGACGATGCAGCCTTTGCGAGACCGTCTCTTCTCATCGGGAATCTTGCGTATACTTGGCATGGCGTTGATCCGCGCCCTGCATTTGATGAGAAAATACGGGGTAGGAGGAAGATGGAGCTGGGGAAGAGATCGCGTCGGCGGTGGATATCCGGCAGAGGCTAAGGTGAGGTAAGGTGAGGAAGGTGCTAGGGACCAAATTGTTACTGCCGGCACTGCAAATTCGGGCTAGTCCACTAACGCGCACTAAGAGGTGATGCACTTTCGGAATGCCATGTACGTTATGTTGCTGGAAGCTTTTATATCACTGTATTGAACAAACAATCGAGCTCGCAGAGCCTGGAATAGAAATTGTCCGGATCTTGGCACTATGCTGAGGATTTCGCTGAATCGGCAACCAACCAGTAGCAATGCACTTTAGGTGCTAGCCAGACAACACCCTTCTTGTTGAAGCACGGATTGTTCAGAGCAGGTTGGATTGCAAAAGGTAATGTGCATGTGGTCAAATGAAAATATATAATGGCTTACATTCATTGGCTGTTATTGTCCTAACTGCAAATCAATCCCGTCGCAGTTCACAGGGAAAAGTAGACGTACAGGATCTCACGTTTACTCTTTCTAAACCCTGTCAAGCTGAGTACAACACTCCTTCGAAGCGGTGCAAGCGCACTACAGCCCATCGCACAATCATAGGATCGTGGTCGATTTGACGTAGTTTCTGATGCACCAAACCTTGGAGAAGCTTAGCGGCAATGCTCATCCAAACGCCCCTCTATTATGAGTTTAGCCAGTTCATAAGGCAAGCGCCCCTCTCAATCATTTAGCCGGTCTCTACCATAAAGCACAGGGAAGGAGGAGGAACTGGAGATAGATAGGCTGTCAAATCGTATTCATCGATACGCGTTACTGCTATACAGACATAGCCTGCTAGTCATGTCCCTCAATCCCATCATCCCCGGCTTCTCGCCGGATCCATCCATTGTCAAAGTAGACGACTGGTTCTTCCTTGTGACCTCGACTTTCCACCTCTTCCCTGGCATCCCGATTTACGCCTCCAAGGATCTCGCGTCATGGCGTCACATTGGCAATGCCATCCACCGTCCTGGCCAGCTGAGCCTTGCACGGTCGGCAACGAAGCTTATTTTCGGAAATTCCCAATCAAGCGAGACTATGCTCGCGGCAGGGGGTTTATATGCCCCGACTATTCGCTACCGCGATGGCGTGTTCTATGTTATTTGCACCAACGTCATCCGCGCTAATGCCGGGATGACCAAGGAGGAGTCAGAGAACTTCATCGTCAGCTGTACGGACATTTGGAAGTGTCAGTGGAGCGATGCCGTTCCCGTTGACTTCGCCGGCATCGATCCCAGTCTCTTTTGGGACGACGATGGCAAGGTTTACTTCCAGGGCTCACGAGGACCAGGGCCACACACAAAGATCAATCAGTTCCAAATCGATCTGGCCACGGGCAAGAAGCTGGGCGAGGAGAAGACCATCTGGGCAGGAACAGGTGGGATCTACCCCGAGGGACCTCACATCTACCGCAAGGATGGCTGGTACTACCTCGAGATCTCAGAGGGAGGTACCTATGAGGACCACATGGTCGTTTTGGCGCGGTCGAAGGACATCTGGGGTCCTTATGAAGCCAACCCCAGTAATCCAATCCTGACAGCGAGGGGCACAGATGAGGCTGTGCAACATACCGGCCATTGCGACATCTTCGAGGACGGGCAGGGCCAGTGGTGGGGCGTATGCCTCGGTGTTAGGAAGGGCTCCAATGGACGCCTGGTCATGGGCAGGGAGAGCTTCATCACGCCCGGCAAGTGGGTGGATGGTTGGTTTGTTATGGAGAGGGTCAAGCTGAACCCTGCCGGTCTCGAGAGAAAGGCTGGACAGAAACCGATCGAGGCTGCCAAGGGCACGGCTTGGCTCTACATCCATGATCCAGTTTTCCAGAACTATCAGCTGTCCTCGGAGACAAGCCTGACTTTGACGTCAAGCCCTGTCAAGCTTTCCGAATCCTGGGGTTCGCCGACGTTTATTGGACGAAGACAACGAGTTCTATCTGGGCGAAGCACAGCCACGCTCCTCAGCAAAGGTAGCAACGATGCGAAGGACCTCCAGGCGGGCCTTGCTCTCTACAAAGACGAGTATCGCTATGTGCGTCTCTTCTTTAACGCTGCTGACAACACCGTTGCGTGGGACCACATCAACAACGCAAAGAAGATCAACTCGACTGGTCACGAGAAGCTGCAAGGAGACATCAGTGGCAACATCATATTCTCCTTCGAATACACCGAAGAGGAGTACAACCTCACGTACGACGTTGGAAGCGGCCCTGTCTCTCTGGCAAAGATAGACACTCTTGGCATGTCAGGTCCGGACTTTGTAGGTCCGGTTATTGGCGTGTTTGCTACGTCTGGGGAAGAGGGTGGTGTGCAAGCAGCATTTGACAGCATTTCGATAGAATAGCGTGTTAGCAACGCAGTTTCGCAGTGTTTCATGATGAAGCCCCTCTGTATCGAGGCAGGGACAAATAGCATAGATCATTGGTTCTTAGCAGCATCCCGTGATATCCACTGTGTGTTATAGTAAGCACAACCGCAAGTGAAGAAGGTTATTTCAGGGACAGCATAGTCTCTCTGCTTCAGGGCAATTAGATAAACTATCCGAAGCCAATATAGACACGTGGATGATCATCACCACTCTTATCAACGACCTCTAAACGCCCATCAGCTTCCAAAAGACAGTCGAAACACCCAAAGCAAATCCTCCCATTCGTACTCGCAACCTGCCCTGCCAGAAACAAAGCCCAAGAATGATCCTCTTGCGCTGGAATATACGTATGGTGGAACGAGCTAGCCATGGGTCGCCTGTATCGCCGCTCCATCCATGTACTTGGCTGGATGTTGAACGCTGCAGCTGGCTCTGCGTGGCCTGGACAAATCGGTCGCGAACGTCGAGCATTGAAACTAGATACAATTGTGACAAGGATATTAGATATTCCGCTGAGGCCGATGACTTCTCCGCCGATCCGACCGGCGAGGAGAAGTGTGTTTTTGAGTGGAACGTAGTTGCTCGGTCGCTCGAAGCTGATATACAGTGGTTCCTTTGCATCTTCCAATACAGGAGGAATGATAACCTTGCTACCTCGGTGTGTGATCGCTTCCTGGGCAGTGTTAGAAGACAGCGAGTCGGAAGAAAATGACTCGTAAGTAACTGTCCAAAAGTCAGTCGGTCCCGAGTTGATCGTACCGTCCGGCTGGCTTGCGATATTGGCCAAGAAGCTATTGCCACACTGGAAACCAATTGCGCCCTCTCCTATCTTCATGTCCTTGAACAAAGCCGGCAGTACCGTATAACTCCCATTCTGGTATCCGATGCAGTGGTAATCCTCGACGTGCTGATCCTCGGCTATGCGATGAAATGGTAGAGCGCCATGAAAGACGGAAAGAAGTTCGACGGCTCGGCTGAGGTTGTATCCCGCCTCCAGTGCTGATAACATACCAATTAAGCAGTCAATCGCAGTGCGCTCACCCAGGTCCACCGTCCCTATAAGATCAAGCCGTGTAGCATGCAGCAAGTGCTCATAGCCCTCTCCTCCAAGCACTTGTGCTGTCGACATGAGAATAGAGATCAAGATGATGCTGAGCCATTTGTAGCTCTTGGGCATTTCCATCTCCTCATCGCGCGCCATAGCTCGATTGTATGCCAGGATAGTGTCCGCATCAGTCTCGCTGTCGATGGGCTTGAAACAGGAAGCAACATTGATCGCCGTATCTCCACGAAAGAACAAACTTGCAAGCTTTTGGCACGTGCGATTGCTCTTTTTCTCGTAATTCAACTTCTTCCAGCGAGGAAGTGCCATGAGGAGAGGATCCTCATTCTCATCATCGCGACGAGTGACGTCCCAGTCGAAAGCCAGATGTGTCGTGATGAAGTCGTTGATCTTCTCGAAGCAGGTTTGTATCGCCTCTGGACGAATGTCCTCTGGTCCATGAAGCGCATTGAACAGGGCCGATCCTGTAGTCCGGTGTCGATAGTGGTGGGTGAGAATCGCAGCGTCCTTGCCGTCATCATACTTTTGGTCATCACCTGGACTTGCCAAAGGATCAGTATCTACACTTCCACTGATCACTAGAATGACACCTCCAGTGTTATCCGGACGGGAGTCGGGGTTTGCCCATGTCCTGATGCCTCCGATATGCCATCCCACTACCTCGAGACAGGCAGCTAGACGGATGACACTTGCGCTGCGAGTGAGGTAGCTTCCTCGCCTCTTCGCATTTCCCAACCAAGTGAGAAGGCCTGTTGCATAAATATCATCGCTCGCAGGTGATTCGTCATTTGGTCGCGAGATATGAGGCAATCGCAGGTGACTAATTGCGTCCTCAAAATCCGAAGTCAAGCCGTAGACGGCACCTTCATTCAGGATCCGGTCGCAATTGTCGGTCAACTCAGCGTGAAAGGCTTCCTTGACCCCGTTTAATCGATATTCTCCAAGAAGATGCGGTGCCAAAGTCTCCATGAACAATTGCACCGCAAGCCGACCATCGAACAGGTGAGCAATCGCGCAGAGCGTGAAGCCGACAAGCTGCAGGCGAGCATCCCCCGAGAAGGCCTTATCAGGGCGGTCTCCTTGATCTGGAGGCCTTTCGACGAGGCCGTGAGGATAAAGGATCGAGAAAGAGGCCAGGAATTTGGATGGCGTGTAACCCAGATCCTTGCAAACACTGGCCTTGATGAGATCAGGGACAATCCGAAAGATGCTTTCAAGACCATTCATGCCACCCGTGTAGCGCCAGATGGTTCTCGCCACGGAGATGGAGACGGGGATGTCCGGCATTCCGAGCTGGAACTGCAGAAACCTGCCATCGCGTCCGATTACAGCGCTCATCTTACAACTGTGCAAATGCTACCAGAGGTTGGCGTTGAGAAATGTCGCGATTAACACCCAAGAGCCCATAGACCTGATCTTGCACATTATCAATCATGAGCCTCTCGGATCCGGATGAGGGGTCGAGATCACAGGAGCATGTAAACAAGGCTCTGGCACAGTGCGAAGAGATAAGTGAGGCGAGGCTTGATGCGCTGGCCTGCATACGGCACGTAGGTGGCGTGCTGTGCCATGGCTCTCACTGCACCACAGAAGCTGTGAGCAGAAGATGAATGGGCGTGAAGCGTCCCGCAAATTGTTGATGGTCGGTTGAGAATAAGGGTTGCCGGCTGCCCTTGGTGTGCCTTCCCGATTGAGTCTCAAGGAGATTGGATCATCCCCATCTATCAAATCGTTAGAAAAAGACTCTTGGCATATCGCATTTTATAGGTTTAATGACGATGTATCCGGAAAAATTCAAACGTACATTCATCGTCATGCGACATAGCTGAGCATCATCACCGAGAGCTGTTTCTCCTCCTAGCTTTTGTGTCTGTCTGTACATGACAATCACCTCTGTGAGATCAGCATGAATCAGTAGGACATCAATAAGGTTGTCGCCATAACTGAATGCGTTTCTGTCGGAAACAGCATTATTGAAGAGCGACGTGCTAAGTCGGTGGTGCTTTTGACTCAACGTCGTTCACCTTTGTATACTTACTACTAGTACTCACTGATATTACAAGGGTATGCCCATGTGTGCATTGCATAATGACACGTCCCACCTCTGATGGAAAGGCAGTTCAGTGTCACAAAAATGCAATTTTGATATGTCCGATCCTGCAAGGAGTGCAAGATCGAGTGTCAAAGAAAGTGAAGTGAGTGGTTGGTGTGCCGTATGAGGAGGGCGTGGGGTAACGATGAGGACCGGTCACTTATTTTCGCAGCACCGGCCAATTTTTCCGCGTTCCATCACCACCCGTCCATTGGTCGCTGCGCGTTTCCGCGGCGAGGTATCCGATTACTGCACGATGTAGTACGCTCTAGATCGTGTTCTCTGGCATGTGAACTGAGGACGAAGACTTCCGCCTTGAAAAGAAGGACTATGCAGGATAAGTGCACACAGCCAGAGCCAGACCTAGGGAGACTGCATTGCATATGACGCCAGTGGCCGACATTTCTTCCACGCACGTTGCGCATAGCTTCTAGCACGGAAACCTCACCATGGCATCCACCGCCACAGTTCGTTTGGCAATCTGCACCAGCTCTCTCGGCAAGTCAAAGGCTGGTCATACAGTCGAGACAAAGCTGAAAGCCGCAAAACGACATGGCTTCGAGGGGGTGGAAGTCGCCATGGAATGCCTGGAGTGCCACGCCGAGTCTCCGGCATTTGCATCACTTGGCTCAAGAGCAGATCGACTCAAGGCGGCAGCGAAAGACATTGGGGAAATGGCTTCGGCTCTGTCGCTTGAGATCATAGCTCTCAACCCACTGGGCGCACTTGATGGACTTGCCGATGCAGGTGATTTCAAGGAACGACTCGTCGAGGCAGACTTGTGGCTCCAGCTCACCGACCTGCTGAACACGCCGATCCTGCAGGTAAGTGGCCAGGATCTCTGAGTAAAGTGTACAGACAGCAATTTAACTCAATCCAAAAGACAACCTCAGCTGTATACCCTCTACAAAAAGCACTTACATCCGACCCGAAGAAGATTGCCAGCAATCTCAGGACGCTTTGTCAAATGGCCCAGAAATACAACAAGCTAGTAGCTTACGAGGCTATCTCGTGGGGCATCAACACCAATACTTGGGAACAAGCACGCGACATCTTCCACCTCGTGAATATGCCCAATCTTCAATACTGCCTCGATACATTCCATATCGCAGCAAAGGTTGCGGGCGATCCGTTTAATCAAGACAGTCCGTTACACTCTGCTGGTCTTCAGAAGCTTACTGGCAGCCTCGATGAACTGCGTAGAAGCATCAAGCCTAGCGAGATTGGGTACTTCCAACTGAGTGACGCGGCGGTTGCAGATATTCTACAGCGTGGCTATCCAAGTACGGACTTTGACGCACCGCCGTTCATGGTACAGTCGCGAAACCGTCGTCTATTCCCTTGTGAACCACAGCACGGTGGTATATTACCGGTTGCTAAGGTTGCAAACGCTGTGTTTGATACTGGATACCGAGGCTGGGTTTCCATGGAGGTGTTCCATGTCGACCTCTGGACGAAGAATGATTCGTAAGTTTGATCCTATCAAATGTTGTCGACGTAGTATTTGCTTACATGTTGCTAGAATTCCAGACCTGTGGGCGGAACGAGGAGTGCAGTCGTGGGAGAAGCTGAAGAGCGAGTGCTTTGGCTCTAGGGAACACAAAATGTAGAACAGTACAGGTAGTTGACCTCAGTGACTGTAAGACATTTTTTAGTACAGATCGCAAAGTTCGATTTAGCCTTAAGGTGGTCACGATCCTTTTTAAAATACGCACTGCTTCAGCCGTTTCCCAAGTCCTAGGTTCAACACCTTCAGTAACCTGTAACAGGATCAGGGAGATCAGACTGGTCCATCTCATCTTCCGAGAATCGGCATCTATTATTTGTGGCCAATTCGTAATCACTAATGAAATGTGACCCGTGATTGGTATTATCCCATATTTACCTGTAGTAATATGCATCACTAACACCAAGGTGCCTTAACTCCACATGGGGTAGTCTGCGTGCTTGTGTGGGAGGGAGTGTGGGAGTGTGGGGAGGACTCTGGCCATCCTCTCGCTCCGCCACCAACCTCAAGACGGTGCACTAACAACCCCTCGGTCCAGCTTCGTCTCGCACAGGAATGTTTTCAGCTTTCTCATCTCTCCAATTGAATTGATCGATGGCTTCTTTGCGGGCAGTACGGGCCGAAAAACCACCAGCTGGATCAACCGTGCACCCCGCGTTTGCCTGGAATCGGGATCGCGAGAAATCGAGACATCGCGACTATGACCGACGCACAAACTGAGCCTCGACGGCTGAGATTCACGTCCCTGCCTGCAGCTTGCGAGGCATGCCGTCGGCTGAAGATGCGATGCACACGCGCAGATTACACTGGTGAGGGCGATGCTGCCTCTCGGCCGTGCGATCGGTGTGCTCGCAGTAACCGCGTCTGCAATATTCCACCACCACAGCCGCTAGGTCGCAAACCAGGCTCACTTGGACGGCATCGTGGCCTTGGAAAGGGTGCCAGGAAATCTCGAAATGCTATGCGAAAGGCTGTGCGACCTACGGGATCGGATAGGCATTCATCTGCGTCGTCTGTTTCCGAGCCTGGAGTAGCTGCGACCAGTGATCACCTACGAAGTCTTCCAATGGCCTTGCCTGCGACGCCACGTGACGACGCAAACCACATCCTGTCAGGGCACAGCGACACCGCCGCCTCTATACAACCTGTTCTTTATCCACAGACAGGTCATGCGGCACTTCATACCGTGGCTATGAGTCCGTTTGCGCCTGGTGTTGCGAGCTACCATGGCGCGACAAATACAGACGCAGCCCATCGAACAACAGACCACACAGTCAGCGACCCAATGGGTCTGCTGACAGATGCTGAAGGACAAGCACATGCCGATGATGAGGAAAACCCAGAAGGAGAACCATGCACTCCATCATCCCAAGCCACCTTGCCAGCCCGAAGAGTGGCCTCCACACCCATCTTCACACCACGACACCCAGACACAGCGTCTTCACTTCTCAGTCGCCCAGGCTACGTCTCTCTTGGGCTCAGTGTAGATCGCCGAACCCTTGAGCGTGCACTAGATTCTCTCTCTAGCAAGCCCAGCGTCTCAATGCACCATGCTCATTACTTCAAAGCGCCCCGGGTTAATGATGCACTCGACATCGGACCAGATCTTGATCCTGTGGACCAGGAGCTAATCTCAATGCCTGAGGTCCATCATCTTTTCTCAATGTAATACTCACCCTTCTCTTTCATACTCACCAGGGATGTAGGTGCTGACTCGCAGTTTTGTGCAGATATACCCAACGCCTACACCCGCTCCACGGCATTCTCGACCCAGCCCTTCACACACCAGAATTCGTGCGCACTCGGTCAGCACTGCTCTTTACCTGGATATTAGTCATATCAGCTCAATTTGATCACGCTTCCGCTGCCATCGCCAAGAGACTACGTCTTCATGGTGAGAAGCTGTCAAAACACGTCCACGCACAGGGATTCAAGTCAGTCGAGATTGTACAAGGCTATTACATCTCGCTACTCTCCGCTGTGCCTACAACTTCACTCGTCGAGGAGAGGTCGTGGATGTATACTGCTCATGCATTTGGCATGGCATCAGCGTTAGGTCTGGACAGATTGCCTCCGCCATCGTTACCTGACAAGCCTAGACCACAGAGTAATGCAGGCTCAACCGCCTGTGTTGACCTGCAAGGGACACACGCACCATCTGAGCATGGGGCCATAAGCGTTATATCACCCACTGGAAGCCGCCGGTTCCATAAACCATCCGAGATGGAGCAAAGATTAGCTCGGAACCGCGAGAGGACTTGGCTTCGTATCGCGTTGTGGGAGCAAGCTCATAATGCGGCTTGTGGAAGAGTCCGACCGTTCCCCGAGAATGACTTGATGAGCAGCATCGAGGAATGGTGGCAACATCCTTTGGCAAACGAGGCAGATGCATACACCTGCGCTTTCGTTCTGTTACGTCGACTACTGGCCGCACTGCACCACGACCTCAGTCTGCAGCCAAACTCTCAAACCGAACAACAAAATCATCACGTCAGAGATATCATCGATTCTGTCCTTGAACCTTGGCGGTCTAGATGGCTCTTAGAATCTACGCCGCCTTTGTCTGCCGCCGTCGGCCCACGCGATGTATATCTGCGATATGTCTTCTATCACGGCCGGCTTCTCACTCTATGCTTTGCGTTGGGTGCTCGCACCGGTAGGCCAGCCCAAGCCGCACACGTCGAAGTTACAAAGCAAGACTGCTTCGAAGCCGCAGTCCACTGTTGCGAGATGGCAGTTCGGGATCTTCGCGAGATCGGAGAGCCGATGTACTGCATGCTGGCACCGACATGGTTTATGGTGTCTTTCGGGGCCATGCTTGCCTTGAAGCTATTCCCACAGCTTTTCGGAGACAGACCTGGTCAAGAGATTGAACTTTTAGCCCTGCTGGCTGAACTTGCTATGCAGCTCGAAAAGGCCGGGACGATTCCTCATCACAGGCTAGGCATCGCAGCGCTACTTGGACAGCACCTCTCCCGCATTTTGAGAGGTCGATTGACTGCGTTGAGACCGCCTGCTACAGTCCCCACAGGTCATGTTCCGACGCTCACCCAGAGCTCTATGGAAACTGCGACGAGCTATACGACAGACTGGATGGCGCCACCAGGTCAATTTCAAGAGACCGCGCTGCCGTTGTATCCGCTCGAGATGGCTGCGCCGTTGTCACTGTCACCTACAGGGGAGATTTTGGCACAAGCGGCGTTTTCGGACTTCATGCAGGAATGGTATGGTCAAGGGTCAGATTCTATCTTTGACAGCGTTGCAAATGTATTTTGAGATTATGCATCTCCGCGATAGCCTCACGGCAAGCAAGATGAGCGTTCTATGGATGGTGTTTTGGTCGAGAGGTTCAGGTGTTCAAGTAGAGGACATACTTTATACGACTATATCTATTCCACATCTATTCAAATGCTAGGTCTTCTTGTATGATTCCAAACATATTATAGTTGACTACAGTGTAGCGCTATCAAAGCTTTGCCATCTCCTTACCGTTGAGTATTTGGTTTGGCAAGTTAGGTGAATCTCGCAGAGGGCGTCCAAGGCCGCAGCAGTCGATCTCGTTGTGTTGAACCGCCTGCGCCATGAGGTTGGGATCTCTCCAGCCACCTGTCGTACCGATCACAGCTCGGGACTGAGTCAAGTAGAGTTAATTCCTGATAGACATGATATAGGTCAAGCTTTACTCACCAAGACCTTCTTCATCTCCCGTGCCCACTCAATGAAGTAGCTACACATGCAATCATTAGTGCAAGGTCAACCAACAAAGCGGCTTGCGGCTTTTTGTAGTCAGTGAATGGACCACTTTACCTTCCACGCTCCTTCTGGAGAGGTCTTTGAGCAAGGTCTTCCATAGTTCCTCGCCATGCTGGGGATTCGTATGTGCCGCCTGAGATGTCGAAGAAGTCCACGCCAGCATCCTCCAGCCACTTTAGGACGACACATTGTTCTGCAAAGGTCTGACCACCTTCGATGACTATATTTTGCAAAGGTCAGGTCGGCCGTAATCAATACAGCAGAATGTGTTCCAGTTACTCACAATCTTGACAATTGAATTTGGCGGCCAGCACAAATTTGTTAGACGGCAGCTTCTTCTGGATCGCTGCGACTAGCTCGAGGAGAAATCTTGCCCGATTCTCGAGGCTGCCTCCGTACTATGATAGAAGCATGAAAGGTCAGCGGATCAGAGGACTGTGTGTCATGCCTGAAGGTGAGAGCCATACCTGATCAGTTCGCTTATTTGTACGCGGGGACAGAAATTGGCTGATGATGTAGCCGTGAGAAGCATGGAGCTATTTTGAACCGATTAGTACCTTCAACGCATTTCGTGTTAGTCAATGACATGACGCACAATGATTCCATCAGCGCCCGCCTCCGCGAGAACTTCAGCAGCCCACACAAACCGCTCAATCAATTCCTGAATCCCAAGGGCAGTGAGTGGCACCGGTTTCCCGTAGGCCTTGTTCAGGCACGGACGAAGCTGCACATCAGAAGCTGACATTGGCGTCTCGTTGACGAACGCGGGTACCTGGCGTCCAGGGAACTGCAGCTGCGGCAGGCAAATGGCGCCGCGAGACTTGGCGGCCTGAATGGCTGGCCGGAACGCCGCGACGGGATCCCAGGGGTTCCTGGGGTCGAGGATAGCGTTTTGATGGTTCTCGAGATTCTCGCGATCGATGGGGATGTTGCCGAAGCAGATCAGACCTGCGCCACCATCTGCCAATTCTGGTAAAGTATTAGTGAGCCTTCGACACTTGCTAGTACAATGGCATGGCACTTTTCGACCTGAGAAATCAATGTCTAGAAGGGGAATGTGAACTTACCTTGATACAGGTCCACATACTTCTTCAAAGGCTTTCCTGTTGCTCCAATGTCGTTCTTGTCGTACGTTGAACCATACTCGCTGAATGCAGTGCGAAAGAGACGATTGGGTATTGTTTTGCCCGAAAGCTTAAGAGTAATAGGCTTTATTCCAGCTTTCAGTTAGTAACCTGGATCGTACACGCGTTGTCTTACAAGGTTGTTGGCAGATGTTGTAGAAAGGCTCCTGTAGGTGGCGAGGACTTACCTGGCTGAGCGCCTGTGACGTTGATGCTGTGACGGGTGGCATGGCAAATAGAGTAATGATTACAATACGAAGTAGAAGGCTGGCAAAGAATCACCAATGATACACCATGGCTTGGAGCAGCAGGAGAAATCGGAATATTCAAATAAGGAAGACCGGCTAAGAGCATACCCCCAGAACCTTGGGCGGCGGCACTATGAAGGCATCTAATTCATCGGTCAATGTACCCTTCGTCTAACTCACCATGAACGTAAACAGGGTTCATCACCATCCGCTGCAATGCACACCTTAGCGTGCCTTAGCCTTCAGCCTCATGGTTCTCATCCTACGTCTCCAGAGTTGCCTCCGGGCACTTAAATTGCCCGGCCTAAGTGCGATTCCCCACACCGGCCAATTCCAGCTGGCCTGTCCAAGTTCAACGCCTCCGATTCCGGACAGTTTCTGCAATACGTCGCCGAATCGGAATTCGTTCGCTACCAGGATCGTGGTTCAGCTAGAAAGCAAGGATGTTATATCGTGTCTCCAAGTAAGCGAAATCTGCCAGGGTTGCGATGGATGACCTTTGGCACACTTTGAATACACTACGCCGTCACTTACACACACCTTTACCCGCAGTTGGACCACCACCAAGAGGACCAAGGCAACAAGAAGAAACAGCTGCCATGTCAGCCACACAAACCACTGACAAAGTGTCCATCGTCATCGTTGGCGGTGGCTCAATTGCAAGAGCACATGCGAGCTTCATCATCAAATCTCCAACATGCTATTTACGAGCCGTCGTCGACCCTTTCCCCTTGGGCAAAGAGCTGGCCACCAGCCTCGGCGCTTCATACTATGAGTCGCTGGGTCAGATGCTAGCGGATGACTGCCAACCGGACATCTACCTCGTCAGTGTGCCCAATGGGCTCCATGTTGAAGTTGCCACCGAGATCTTGAACACGGCTCAATCACCAAAGGTGATCATGGTGGAGAAGCCATTGTCCATAGACGGCAAATCTGGCACTGAGCTACTTGCCCTCGCGAAAGAGAAAGGCTGCACTGTTACGGTTGGTCATCACCGTCGCTTCCAGCCGCCAATCAAAGCCGCCAAAGCAACTATCGAATCGGGAGCGTTGGGCAGCTTGACGGCAATCTCTGGCCTGTGGATGTGCAAGAAGCACGATGGCTATTACCAAGAAGCACCATGGCGAGCCGCGAGATCTTCTGGCGGAGGCCCCGTCTGGACGAACCTTGTCCACGATGTCGATCTCATCGCGCATCTTACTGGAGCGAAGATTGTTCGCCTCTGGGCTCAAGGCACGACACGCCGACGAGAGCACCCTGGCGTCAAGGATCCAGTTGAGGAGGGCGCATCAGTCATGCTCCAATTTGCCAACGGTGTTATTGGCACACTCATTCTCTGCGACAACACTCCCAGTCCTTATGCATTCGAGCCCGCAACGGGAGAGAATCCTCTGATCGCCGAGGCAGAGTTGCCCGTGGACTGCTATCGTTTCTTCGGAAACGAAGGGTCGCTTAGTGTGCCGGATCTGCTGTTGTGGAAATACAAGCAGGAGGTTGCTGACAGCAAGGGTCTGCCGATCGGCTGGAATATTCCAATCTCTCATGAGAAGGTTCCGTACACAAACGGGCCGCCACTGGGAGAGCAGATTGAACACCTGGGACGTGTGGCAAAAGGCTTGGAGGCTCCGGTGTGCTCGGGACAGGACGGGCTGGAGGCCGTCAAGGTGTGCGAGGCTATCATCAATGCGCTTGACCATGGAGATGGATCACCAGTAAATATTGAATGATTTTTAACACTCTTAAATAACAAAGTTTGACCCTGTAACTGCTGCTTCCTCTCAAGTCCTAAACTATCGTGCCTTTCTAGTCCTTTTCACGAGGTATGAACTCGTTCGTACTTCGCAGTTTACGGTTCTCAAGGAAAGCCAGGGGATGAGGATTGGTAATTCTTCGTATTTCGTTCTTCTTCCTTCCATCTTTTACCCATCATACTACAGGTCGTTGGGAAATTATTTTGCCTTGGGGTTGTCCCTTAATTTGATGTGCTGTGCAGCGAATTGAATGGCCGCCGTATACCCAAACGCACCAAATCCACAGATCATAGCCTCCGCCTTGTCCGTAAAATAGCTGTGATGCCTCCATTCTTCCCTCGCGTGAACATTCGACACATGAACCTCCACAAACGGAATGTTCACACCAAGCAAAGCATCTCGAATTGGCACACTCGTATGAGTGAAGCCAGCTGGATTGATAATGATGGCATCTGCTACTCCCCGTGCAGCCTGAATGCGGTCGATGATGGCACCTTCATAATTTGATTGGAAGGTTTCGACGGTGACGCCTAGTTCTTCGGCTTGTTTGAGGGCTTGTTGGTTGACTGCCTCGAGGGTGGTTGAGCCGTAGAGGTGGGGTTCGCGGGTCCCGAGCAGGTTCAGGTTGGGCCCGTTGATGATGACGACGTGTCTGCTCATTGTGTCTGTGGGAAGAGTAATGGTGAACCAGAAGGTAATATTGCTCGATGGATTGGGTAGGATGTTTACTGCGGCAAGTCAAAAAACAGGAAGAGTTCCCATGGCTCGGACTAATAGAGCTTTTGTAAGTGATTGTGCTTGTTCATGCGGGGTAGTTCACTCCGGATCGGAGAACCCCAATTCCCCAGAAAAACTCCAATAAATTCCGGAGAGATTGCCCCTCAATGTCACTTACACCCGGGTCGGTAACCGGGCACTTATTAATGTACCGGTGCTGAGTGAGTGGCGCTGGGCGGAGAATAAAATCACCTGAACCGCAGCCAAGCCGAAGGCGAGAACTAGAGCAGATGTTTATTCAGGAGAGTGTTTAGCCGACTTTGTCTCACCTATCGCCTGAAGAGCTCTTTAGGGTGACTACCCGCTGCACCGAATCAAGAAATCTGGACATCTCAGTATGTAAAGGAACATAATGTAGGAATTAGGAATCATGACTATACTGGATGAGTACGATTGGCCTGGTTTCGGCTTTGGCAGGAAATCTACTTCATGGTGGAATTGGTCCGGTTGATGTATCGTATCAGTCCATGTTTGCCATGTAATTGCTTCTGGGGTTTCTCACGTCCACTCAACAGCACCTCAGATACTAAACAGAATAGATTGAACTTTTATATGCAGTCCAACAGAGTGCTTTGACAACTGTATCGTGATATAATAATCAAGTTACGTTGTTTAATAGCTAGAGAGACTACACTATGTTACTAGTTGACTCGCAACTTCTGACAATGGTGGCCACTTCCGCAGAGGTGTTACAGCTGCAAGGGCAGCACAGCCTAAACCTCAGAGCCACTCGCTCTGCTTCGGTGGTCAACATCCTGGAGACCAGTCTTCTCGTTGACAACCCTGATCGCCACACCCTGGTCCTCTCCTAGGCCCTGTGCAGTGAGCTCTGCCATCAAGACCCGGTTCGCATGTCGGACCGGCTTAATCTCGAACAGTCGGTCAATGGCCTCGAGAGGAATGGACTTCGTCTCTGGGATGAGGAAGTACACGAATGCGATGGAGATGAGGGTCATAGAGGCGAAGAAGAAGTATACTCCGTAGCCCCAGGCGTTGAACATGTTTACTGTGAATCGTGCGATGATGAAGTTCCAGAACCTGCGTGTCACGTTAGCTGGATGACTCCAAAGTTCGGTATGCTTGTCGTATTACCATTGGTTCGCCGCCGCGTTGGCTTGACCCAGGCTTCGAGTCTGTTGGTCAAACATCTCCGCGTTGAGCACCCAGGGAGTTCCGTTCCACGAGGGAGAGTAAAAGGCAGTCCACAGGTAGAACATGAAGATAGCAGCGTAGCCGCCTGCATCGAGTGGCGTGCCCTCTGCTCTGGCTTCGACGTTTGCAACCTTGATGTAGGCGCCAATGAACCACATGCAGAGCGAGCCGCCAATTGATCCGATAAGAAGCAGCTTGCGACGACCCATCTTGTCAATTAGGAACAAAAGCCAGATTAAGGTCAGAACTGTCTTCACCACGCCGAAGAGACCTGTTGTTAGGAAGGCTGTGTTGGTACCCGTAAGGCCGAGAGAGGCGAAGACGGTTGGTGAGTAGTAGTTGATGGCATTAATACCGGAGCCTGTTTCAATAGCGTTAGCTCGGCTTTGCCTCAACAAGCTCCAACAAGCAAAACTCGTCCTTACCATTCTGGAAAACGAAGAGAAGAGCACCAAGCAAAAAACGCCACTGAATCTTCTTTTGCTTTAATGCAGCAAAAGGCTTCCAGAATCCGGCGCCGACTTCGCGGTTGAACTTGTCGATGTCCTCGTCAATATACTAGATCTCTTCCACAATGTAGGCATCGGTTGGCTGCAGCATTCTCATCCAACACAGGCCCCGGATGGCTTCCTCGCGTCTGCCCTTAGAGAACAACCAGCGGGGCGATTCTGGGATAAAGGCCAGTCCGATGAGGAGGAGGCCGCCGGGGATGAGTTGGACTCCGAATGGGATCATCCATTGCATCCTGCTTGGGGCCATAGTTGTATTCACGCCGTAGTCTGGTAAAGGTTAGTCTCTTTATCACCGCTCCCTCCACGTCGAGATGAATAGAAGGCCAACTTACTGATCCAGAAACCAACGAGACCGCCAGTCTGCCAGCCGAGCTCAAAGAAGCCAACCAATCGACCTCGGATAGCAGGAGGCGAAGTTTCAGAAATGTAAATAGGCGTGATGTTGCTCAGCCCTCCAATGCCGAACCCTGCAAGAACACGGCCACCGATGATGGGCGAAATTCCAACACTACCACTGGCAGCAAGCATGATTCCAGCTCCAAGGAGGAAGATGCAGCTGAACCCAATAAGTGACCATCGGCGGCCCAGGTAGTGGGAAGACACATAAGCAGACAAGGCACCGAAGAAAGCGCCAGCCTGGTAGACGGAGACGATGTTCTGCTTTAAGAGTGCAATGCCATTTTTCGAGTACGACTCAAAGTTGAACTCTTCGGTGAAGGACGGGAGGGCGAGGGTTGTGCCAATGAAGGCAGAGTCATAGCTGTACGCTTGTTAGAAAAGGCTCATAGAGAATAGGTACTAAATTCAGATCACGAACCCAATGACACAGGCTGCAAACGAGGCTGTGATGGCGCATAAGTACACTCGCCAGTTGTACACGGCCTTTGGCGTGGGCCGATCCTCGTGCAGAGTAAGGATGCCCATTTCGGCAATAGGTCTGACTTTACGGCCTCAAGGACAAATTGAGAGAAGATACGTGTTGCGACCTGTAATAGAGACAGTACGGTTCCAGAATGAGATGAGGTTGCATTCATGGAGAGCGTTGCACTGGAGGGCAAGGTAGTTATAGCCTTTTCGCGCTTTGTCCCAAGAGCCTGGACCCCCAGACTCGCGCAACCTCCACGAGGCCAACTCCACACGAGAGATCTGGGGTTCGGGTAGATGATCCCACGGGGGAATGAGATGCAGCCATTCATGGGCACGATTTTTCGAATTCTAGGCTAAGAGGAAATTATGTGGTGAGGTGCTGGTTACAGCTCGGCTGTGGGGAGAATTGACCGGACGCTACGGTCAATTAATTGTGCTCGATGCGAACATCTCAAGGCATGAACCCGGTGCTTAATCAACTTAACCAGCCGGACCAAGAATGGCCAAGCTTAACAGTTCGGGTATTAGCCCTTTCTTACGAGTCAGAGGTCTCACATGAACGATTTCTACGACGTTGAGGCCAAGTCGAGAACGTTCTGGATTAATGAACAGCAATAGCCACCTCCATCTCCTCGGCATTTCTTGCTTCTACACCCTTTTTCTCATGGTCTATCGCGAATAGTCTTCAATAGCAGTCTCTGTGTTAAACAGGATGTGTGTTCGGACAGGCTGTACCTGGCTGCGGATATCGTTGCGTGTACTTGGACAGACAGGCTCATAGGAATATTAGAACAAGTACATCCCTGCGGTAAATTCGCAAAGGCCAGCTTAGTTCGTAACCCTAACAGGCGTCTGCCTACCATCCGTCGGTGGTACACCAAACGCACTCGCCGGCAACCTATCCATTCTCTGCCACAGCCTTAAGAAACTCACAACCTGCCTCTGCATAGCCTCAAGATCGATCAACTCGTTCTCGTCAAAGTCCTCCGGCCAAATCTTGAGCAAGTAGTCCGGAGCCGTGATGAGAAACACGTTGGGAACCGCAGCCAGGAAGAAAGGGTAGTTCTCGCCAGGGACTGGGATCGCACCCTCGTTGGGGTTGGTCACGCGTAGGACATCAGGGTCAGCTCCGACCCAATGCTCTCTCACCAAGCTATTGAGTTCCGGGGTTGATGCGCCTAGCACTTCAGGCTCTGTCTCGTTGGTACGAATGTAGGTATCAGCCTCGATGTCTGGTTCGAAATGAATGGCCCCGAGGTGTTCAACTGATGTTGAGACCACCCCCTTCAGTTGTCCACCAAACTTGAAAGCATCCGGATTGCCATTTCCAGCCCAAAACTCCGGGTGGTCAGATAGCCATCGCGAAGTGCCCCGAAAAGGAGGCGGCGAAAAGGCCGGAAAGTGAAGATGACTCCCGATGAAGGCCAAGATAGTGGTGCGTCTCGGAGGATTGGCAGCAAGATGACGTGCCTGTGCAAGCAACGCAATATGTCCGTTTTCCTCAATGGCGTTGAATCCATCCGTGTGGGTCTCGATAATCGCAGATTCGTTCTTCAACTCCGTGCCCTCGAACATGGTGTAGATGGTGCGAGCCTGACGCCCAGGTACCATCTCGCCGTGCAGCGTGACCGTCGCGAAGGCTTCTCGATCTGCCGCGTCCAGGAGGACTTTGGCGCTTTGCAAGTCCTGGACAAAGATTGCCGGCACGCCCGTAAACAAGTTCTCGTGTGCAACATATTGTCCTCTGACAAGCTCGATAGGCGCTTCCTCCCAGATGTAGATGACAGCCTTGACGCCTGCTCTTGCTGCTCCTACCAGGTGCGGCAGAATAACGTTCTCGGCTCCGAATTCGGGTATTCTGGGACTCACATCCCATTCAGGGGAGTCAGGCCAGATTGATAGAAATAGTGATGGGTCAAACGGGAAGTTGGTGATGTTGGTGACAGCGATTGCGCCTCTGGCTTGTTCCCAGTCAGGTGAGGCGGAGATGTTTGGCGTGACCAGGTTGACGAGCCATCCTGTTACTCCAGAGCGGCCAGTCACACCTGAATAAGGCACCCAAGAAGTAACTTCAAGCTCTGTTCCCTCTATGTCTAGAGTTGGAGGACTAAAAGGACCATCGTAATAGGTAAAGTTCCACAGGTCTGTCAAGACCTCTTGTCCGAGATCTTCAAGTTCACCTTGGATGTGGTCGATCAATTCGTTCTGAGTGTCGCTACCCACGAGTCGCGTTTTGAGTCTTGTGATGAGATCAACTTCGTCACGAAACCAGCTCAATGTAGTGACTGGCTCTGTATTCAAGGGTTGTTGGGCTTGAGGCAAGGCGAGCAGGGGGCTCGCGAAGAGCGGAAGCCATACACAAGTCCGGAGTGGCGCCATGTTGGAGAAATGAGAAGAATCAAAATTCGGATGTTCATTATTCTGCTTCTACGAGCCTCTTATGCTCTGTCACTGAGATCCTTGTTGGGTATAAGCATCCCACCCCAGGCCCAACTTCAGCCTCCTCACACGTAAGCTGACAGGTCACAGCCACTGCAACCTCACTTTCTGACAAATTTCACGTCCCAAAGTGCTCATAAAAATCGACGACATTTCTCCTCAGCCTCGGCGTGAGTCTCGGAGGATGGTAGCAAGCGCGAACGCCAAGGTGTCAGCCGTCCAGGGGTCTACTCGCCTCTTTCACACGTGAGTTCGAGCACGCTCCGGAAACAAGTCTCACTGCCACAGACGTGACGCTTCGTTCAAAAAGGAACCTTAGAGTATACAATAAAAAACAGTTCTCAAAAAGCTAAGCTAATCAGTCTTTTCGAGCTTGTGGCTCTTACTGGCTTTGCTACTTCTCTCGGGGCCCATTTTTGATTCGTTACTCTTGTTCAGAATGGTCAATCCGGATGATCACCTTTGAGAAGTGCTTCTTCTCTTCGAGTCGTCTGTACGCCTGTTTCGCATCCGCAAGTTCGAATACAACATCATCGACCGCTGGTTGGATCCCCTTCTCATCGATGAACTTCGCGACGGCCGCCATGTGACTTCGGCTTCCTCCGAGGATGCCTCGAGCCGTGCAGGTATGCATAGTCACTGCCGTCAGCGGAACAGGATCGGCCTGTGCACCGACGCCGCCAAGAACGTAGAGGAAACCATCTGTTCGGATGGCGGCCAGAGCCTGCGGGAGAGTCTCGTTTCCTCCAATGTCCACGCACACGTCGAAACCCTGGCCGTCAGGTGTGAGCTTGCGAGCTTCGACGCCCCAGTCTTTTGAGATGCGGTAATTGACGACGTGAGATGCACCCAGCGCCTTGAGGCGAGCAGCTTTTTCTTCCGATGATGTAGTGGCAACGACTGTGGCACCAGCGGCCACTGCAATCTGCAGCACAGCTATGCCCACCCCGCCGGTTCCCTCGATGAGGATCCACGAGTCTTTGGAGATCTCCTGGCCTTTGACGCCGAAGAGGACGTTCCACGCAGTGGACCATGTGCACGTCAACGTACTAGCCGCCAGCCATCCAATTGACTTGGGAGCAGGCGAAAGAGCCTTTTCGTGAAAGACACCTTCGGAACGCAAGACGCCGTCTAAGCCCTGACCGAGGCCCCCCAAGGCATCGAACAGGCCGATGGGCGCATCGTCGCCTTTCTCAATGGCAGGGGCTGGCGCGATGTGAGTCACAACACGATCTCCGACTTTAAACTCCGTGACACCGGCTCCGATTGCCTCGACTTCGCCAGCGCCATCGCAACCAGGGACGGCGGGCGCGGTGAGAGGGCCGTGATAGCTCTATGGGCCTGTTAGTGATATGCGATGAACGACGTGCAGATAGCTTACATTCACAGCTGGAATCATGAGCTCACGATAGTTGAGGCTAGCCGCGTGGAGCTTGACAAGGACCTGCTTTTCCCCGAGCTCTCCTGCCGAGGGTACTAGGACGTCGGTCTCATATTTGAGAGACTTCTCCCAGCCCTCTTGACTGACGATCTTCCACTGCCTTGCCATGGTGTCGATGTTCAGATTTAGAATGTCGTCGTTGTTGTTGCACTTGAGATGGTTCTTGATAAAGAAGTGAGCGCAGTAGGTTTCCCTTTATACTGCTGCGTGTCTTTGACTAAGATCAAAGGTATAGAGACCATCTTCCAGCTTACAGCTGCAGAAGACAACGCAGGAGCTTGAAGAGATGACTCTCCAATAACGCCATTCCCAGTGTAGTAGAGCCTCCCCACCTCATTGGCTCATGTACTAGTGAGTGCAGTAGTTAAAACAGGGATCAACAGACTTGATTTGCCTAATTGGGCAAATGAACTAAGTTGACTTATGAACCTCCACGAGCTATGATAAGTGGGCTCGCAGATCCGGCTGAATAATGCAGTCGGCAGGATGGCATGACCTCGATGCCAACCTTGTCCCTAGTCTTCACCATAGATTCTTGCTCTGCATCACTTTACTTCAACTGCCTATTCGGTTTACACTCTTATTTCAGCCGTCTTTTACTTCAAAAGCGCGTCATGACTCTCGCAGCCGGCGATCGTCTCACATTCGTCAATCTGACAAATGCACCCAAGTTATCGCGCAAAGCCGCCAACAGAGCAAGAGGCCACGTAACGAAGGCAACGTGGACCAAGTATCGAGCGGCAAAAGCACAAGCCGTGAGCTCCAACGTTTTAGATCGTCACCAGAAAGACGAAGACAACTCACAGACCAAGCGGCTGCTGCAATACATCCCTGGAGCCAGTGAGCAGGACCTTGCAACCCTCTTATCAGAGGCCATTGTACGGACCGATCATGATTCCGCCGCGAAGCTGATCATGGAGCTATGGCCAATCATATTCTCGGCCGATCACCATCATGCAGGGACATATGATGCAGCATGGCGCAAAATGTTCATTTCTGAGCCAGCATTTATGGAGGCAACCGTAGCTTCAGCGCTGCGAGGCTGGTCGCCCGGTCCGGAGTGTGAGAAAAGAGCAAATTACCACTATGATCGCGCATACCGCATGGCCATCCAGCGCATGTCGAGCATGTCGACCCTTGATTACGGGTTGATGGGCTTCATGATGACCATGGCCGTTGACGCCCGCCTCGCCCTCGATGACGAAGCCTGGAACTTGCATACAAATGGTATATTGCAGTTCCTCCGTTCCCAATCCCGGTCGAGCGGACACGAGGTGCAATTCTTCTTCGTTGACTTGTTGATAATGGACGCTGTGAATTACATCTTTGGCTTCCCTAGGGTCTACGACGCTGCCATTGTCGAGGAGCTAGGCCGCTGCAGCAACGATAGAGATCTCCTTGCTGTCTCGCAGCTGGCCGATCGAATAGTTGCTTTCCGGGCGAAATTTGCTCGGGCAGGGTATGCAGCACATCCTTCCCAAACTCCGCTCGAGATACAGCAGGAGTGGATGGAAATGGCCTTTCAATGTCGGTGTCTCCATATGCGGCTCAGTATGTATGTGAAGATGGTCGCCACAGCTATGGAACTCCTCCTCCATCTGACTGTGTACGACCCGGTTGATGGACCCAGCATGGGGCCGTTGTCGGAAAGTCTATACGAGGCTTACCGCCTGTTGCCGGCAACGATCTGCGTCAGAATGGAGTTGACTTCTTGTCCTGTCATGATAGGCACTATTGCCTCCAAGTCAGGTTCTGATGCTCGGCGCTGGTTCATCGACAAGTTGGAGACTGGGGTCAGAGCCCAGAAGGCACGCGGCTGGGAGGATCCAACGCGGCCGATGTTTGCGGCTCTTGCCTCGGACAAGGAGTTGTCGCATAGATTTGAGAGAATATGGATGGAGGAGACTAGCTTATTGCCTTTGTAATGAATCAAATGACACCGCGATATGATAACGAATTGAATCATTCTTCTGTGCGAGACATCACCGTGAGGGGGCTGTTGCTGGTCGCCCTGGCTGCCATCGACAACTGAAGGCATTTGTAATGTCAAACTCACAATCGTGATGCCTCTTGCAGTCTAGGGTCTACTTGTCATTCGCCTCGAAAAGCCTAAATAGAGACTACCGACCTGTAAAGTCTCTCCGTATTCATTGATAAGAAGAATGCAACTGTAGGTTGTGGACAGTGCCTGGCCCGTATTCGCAGCTAAACTGTTAGGGTAAGTAAGGAAGGAACGCAGCCTTTCGCTCCTTCCCCCTAACAAAAACAAAAAGGGCGGGGACTTTGACTCACTCATTCATTCGTGCACGTCGCATTACTTAATTATTGCGCAAACACTCATCAGCACTTTGTTCAATATTTGATGTTTGCACTCTCATCACGTCGTCAAGTAGCATGACATCCCCGTCACAGCAAGGTCGAGTACTGCTGGCAGGATGAGGACAACCGTCGCTTGCGACAGGTAAGCCTTTCCACTCCTCCTTCTGGCCCATACATACTCGCCTGATGAGAATTGTCGTGCCTAATTCTCAGTAGATGTCGGTAAGCCTCATCCGTGGTTTTTAGATGCGCCAACCTTTGAACCTCGTCAAGACACACGGCAAGAGTACTAACAAAAGGTTTCTACGGCTGTACCCAGACGGCACAAGATCAAATGCATTCACGATGGCACGGCTCCTTGTCGCGGCTGCGTCAAGGTCAGGACCACGACCAATTGTGTGCTCAGCGATACAGCGACGGCTCGAAACTCGATCAAGCATCGCGCAAGTTCTACGGCTGCGAAGCTGCGATCGGGTCCTTCTTCAACTCTGCGTGACACGACGCCTGTCGCAAGGCTTCAGAAGACTGAGCCTCATTCTGTGGCGGCGATGGCTGGCGACGGTAATTTTTCTCAGCACATGCGCAAGGTCGACAGAACCACCGGTATGGAATGCTACGCTGTGTTCCGTGCCAACTTTCCCGAATTCGACTTCTTCCGCCCACAAGACATCGAGCGTCTTTGCGCCAGTACTCTGGAGCAAGACATGCTCTGCCTGCTAGCACTCACAAGCACCTGCAGCAGATACTCAGGACGACAAGTCGGACACTCAGAGTTTCTCACTCAAGAACTGCAAAAGCGGATGACGGCTCCGCCTTGCTTCAGCCTCATCCAGGCTTTCCTCCTCATGGCCTTGTGTTCATGGGGCGATGGCGAGGGTTACAGCGCATGGATGTACAGCGGGTGCGCTTTTCGGATGGCTTTGGTGTATCGTTTCCAAGTCGTACATCGCTCTAACGATGTACTGTCACCTGATCAGGTTGGTGTAAGGGAGTCTGAAGTCAGGACGAAATGGGCATGTTTCGTCTTGGACAAGCTACTCAGCTCGGGCAAAGAGAGACCTTCAATGGTCAGTATCGAAAATATGAACGTCTGTCTGCCGAGCAGTACCGATGCGTATGCCTTTGGACTTGGCACAAGTCAAGTCACGTACTCCAATCTCGTTGAGGGTAGCTCGTTGCGTCGCGCTCATGGATCTCCGGATTTCAGTTTCCAAATCATTATCCGCGGCATCGACATATGGTCTACCATTCACTGCTGGGTCGTCAACGGCGGTCGGACACAGCCTGGCATGACAGACGCCCCGGAGAGCCCGTGGCTCGCGTCGTCTTCCTGGTCACAGCTCAAACAACGATTGGAGGACTGGAGAGAAGAGCAAGACGATAAGTTGAAGTTTCCGCAGACGCCCATCACTGGCTATACGTATCTTGGACACGGCGCCGAGGCTTTTGCCTTTATCAATCTGATCTACTACATGGGGTTGGTCTCACATCATGGTGGCTAAATACCTGAGAACAACATTTTAACATGCTTACAGGGTCATCTTCCTGTGCCGCGAATTCCTCCCCTTTCTGCCTCGAGCTGGCACAGCACCGTCTGGCCCGGTTGATCCCCCATTCTATCACGACGAAGCACCAGGCGGCTGGTGGATTCATCACACCAGCGAACTCTTCACCGCGGCTACAAACATCACGACCATCATGCGTGACCTCCGCAAAGCCGGATCCTCCTTTCGCACACCCTTCTCTGGTCTCTGTACCTTCACAGCAGCATCAATGAATCTCTTCGCAACAGCCTTCCCCTGGATGAGCAAAACCGTCGCAGACGCACGTCAAGAACTACTAACCGAAAATATGGCCGAGATGCAGGAGATCTGCAAAGTCTGGAAGATTGGACATGAATGGGTGCGTATTCTAGACTTGACGCGTGAACTGTACAGTCGAGTCACGAGTCAACCTGCTCTGTTTCAGCACCGGTCGCGGTACGACTATACGACGCTCGAAAAGTCTCACAACCTCGCGTCTCTGACTGGCTTGTCACAGTCTGAAGATGAGATCTCTGTGGATATCACAGGTTTCGGAGACAGTAAATCCTTGGACGAAGCAGCGCAGCATCTTGAGAAACAGGATCGCGGCGGTTCAAAAGCGCCTGGCGTGCCTACTGGGAACATAAATGACATCTTGGACAGTCAGACATTTCAGGATGAAGACTTTCGTCTGTGGACGTATTGGGACGACCCTCTTCTGGTTGATTGGGATAGGATGGACTTTTCCAGAACACGGCCAGATCCGTAGATGAAGCCCCCTTCACACGAACTGAGGACATAATCGTTACTTATTTACGACTACATGCTCCTTGTCTTGATTCAGCAGAGTTAGAAGAACAAGTCATAAAGCTACCAACATTCATCTTTCTTCACGTTTAGCAGTGAGACCTGCCTCTCTTCCCGATATTATAGCGCGTATCAGATCAGGTAATATACAAATGAAGCTCTGACGGAACATTTAATTGCTCACGAATCTTGACTTCAGTAATTGAGATTACGACTAGGAAAACAGCAGCTGGGCGGCGAAGTGTCGTTGTCCTTGCAATGTAGCTTGGAAATCGCGAATGAGCATTCGCGAGATCCATTTCCGAGGCGTCATTCCCGAAAATCATTTGCGAGCCACTAACACAGACGCCAAACACGTACCAAGTAACAAAAAGATGCAGTTCTAGAATGGGTTTTCGATTGCGCTACATCAGTATTTTTTAAAAATGGTCAATGAGCTATTTCATTCACGTATGTAGGTCGTTTTGGGTGTGGAAGGTCTACTCTGCATTTACTTCTGTACCTTACCCAACAGTGCTCAGATTGGAGCACCAGGTCACCCTGCTTCTCATCACTTTCATTCCATTGTTCTTTCGTCTTTTCCTCTCGTCGATGACACCTCATTCTTTTCGTTTCACAAGTATCGAGACTATATGAATGTATTTAGGGGTCCAATGTCGTCGACAACACCCACGCTCAATGGCACGACGCGCCAGCAGACCTACGAGCCATCTTTAATGCACAGGTCTCTGACCGCACGACCCACTGAAGTCCTGAGCGGCAAAGGAATATATCTAACTCTCGCCAATGGACGTCAAATCACGGACGGCTGCGGAGGAGCAGCCGTAGCGATCCTAGGCCACGGCCATCCCGAAGTTGCACAAGCCATGATCTCGCAGATCAGCCAAGTATCCTATGTCCACACCGCAAAATACACCACAAGCTCCGCTGAGCTTCTCGCAGACCTGGTACTGGGTGGTAAGCCTTTTGGACTGAGCAAGGCCTACTTTATCAACTCTGGCAGCGAAGCCATGGACGCGGCGATGAAGATGGCACGACAATATCACTATGAGAGAGGTGACTTGCAGCGCAAGTGTTGGGTCTCAAGAAAACAAGCTTATCATGGGAATACCATCGGGGCTATGAGTGTCAGCTCGAATCTGCCTCGGCTCGGGCCTTACAAGAATGCGATGTTGCTTCCCGATGTCAGCTTCGTCAGTGCACCATACGCATATCGAGGCCAGCGAGAGTCGGAGTCAGAGCAGCAATATGCGGCCCGTTTGGTGGAAGAGGTCGACCTCGAGTTCAAGAGGATAGGGCCTGGGAATGTCATTGCGTTCATTGCAGAGACCATGGGTGGAGCCACAGCTGCTTGCATCACTGCACCAACAGGTTATTTCGAGGGTATTCGAGAATTGTGTACCAAGTATGGAATCCTCTTGATCCTAGACGAGGTCATGTGCGGCTCCGGTCGGACCGGAACGTACTTTGCCTTTGAACAGGAGGGAGACATCACACCTGATATCGTCACCGTTGGGAAAGGCTTGGGAGGAGGCTATGCTCCCATCGCCGGTATCTATATCCATGATCGGGTCATTGACGCTTTGAGACAAGGTACTGGAGCGTATAATCACGGGCATACATATCAGGCGCACCCTGTGAGCTGTGCGGCAGCATTGGCCACGCAGCGAATCATTCGTCGAGATGACCTCGTCAGTCAATGCGCTGCGAAAGGTGAAATACTCAAAGATCTCCTGAAGCAGCAGCTAGGTCACAAGAAATACGTCGGCCAGATCCGAGGAAGAGGACTATTCTGGGGTCTCGAATTCGTCCAGGACAAAGCGACCAAAACACCATTCGACCCTTCCATTCAATTCGGGACTCGCGTGGCTGAGGCGTGTCACCAGCGCGGCCTCGATGTATATCCTGGCCAGGGTACAGTCGATGGGCATGCAGGAGATCATGTACTCATCGCGCCACCCCTCATAATCACCAACGAAGAGATCAAAACTATGGTTGAGATTCTGAGTGGTGCTTATTGCGCTGTGGAGTTTGAGACGGACAACCCATGCTGTTGAGCAATCATGGCCAGCCTGAGGGTAACGCTCGAGGCTTAGCACTGCAATCAGGCTAACAGAAAATAGTAGAATAAGATGCTTCGACATCCTTGCTCTAGCTTATACAACCCTGTGACCAATGTTTGCATTTCTCGCGTCTCTAGTGTTAGATGTACTGCTCTCATCTTCACGGTGCGATGCGACTGAAACGTACCTTAGCCAATGATTCGGGTCCGGTCAAGACTATAATTGATGGGCTAACCTTGGCCTACTACTAGCAGGTACAGCTCGTCTGATCAAACTTCTTCTTCCCGCAAATTCTGGTATGGGAAGGAGCGCGGTGTTGTGGTATGTGACCGCGGTGAATAGAACAGATACCTCGATGTAAGTGGTGTGAAGTAGGTCGTAATTGTTTTTCTCTACACCGAGGTTGGAAAAGACAAGAGTAAAATGTGCATCAAGAATCATTATATCCAATCAAGGTCGAAGCTTTTGCGGCGTAGCTGCAAAAGAGTAGCTTCTCCCTAACTGCCTCAAGTAAGGTAAGTTAAGGCAGGGCAAAAGTACCCGGTGTACCACATACAGTTCAATAGCACGACACAGATGCAGTCCTGACGTAACGCGTAGTCAAAAGTACCTGGCCTAATGTCGCCGTCCCATCATCTTTCTCTTTCCTCAATGCCACCCAATCTGTGCTTGACCATTTCATCAGGACATCCGTCGCTTCTCATCGTCAGCTTTTCCCCACCCACTAAATCCCCGATCTATTGTCAGCCGCCTCACTCCGACTTGGCAGGCCAACACTAGGTGCATCAAGACCAGCTCAACTCATACAATCCAGGCAGTAATTACACGATGCGAATGCTCTTCTTTGCATTTGGTTCCTTGTCGCTCGTAGCGCAATGCCTCGCACAGGCGCCCCAGGTCCCTCTCGGTCAGCACAAGAGCACCAAGCTCAAATGGGAGGACTGTGGCGATGCCAACAACCATACACTCCAATGTGAGTGCACCAATAGTCCAGTTCACGCTCTGTCGCTTGTGCTAGCCATTGAACTCCAGGCTCAACTCTCGAGGTTCCGATGGACCATTTTGGTCCTCCCTCTGATGAGACATTCACGATTCCCTTGATCAGGTTGCTTGCCGCCAATGCTTCAGCCTCAGGTGATCGACACATCTTCTTCAACCCTGGTGGCCCTGGTGGTAAATTCGGTCCATCCCTCTGCACAGCTGACCCCAAGCTCATTCTGTCACAGGAAGTGGCGTTGGATTTCTTCGTGGCCGCGCTGCTCAGCTCAATAAGGTCATTGGTGAGGACTTCCATCTCTTAGGGTTCGATCCACGCGCTGTGGGAAAGTCGACTCCGACAGCTTCTTGTTACACAAGCAGCGAGCAACGTGGAGACAGCTTCCAAACAAATCCGTGGGACGTCGAATTCGAAGCTGGTGAAATGTATACCAGGGCCGAGAATAAAGCCAGGGCCTGTCAAGACGTAATGGGCGAACACGGCAAGTTCATCAACACTCCCCAGACTGCCGCAGACATGAACTCAATTCTCGATGCCCTGGGCCAAGAAGACATGTACTACTGGGGATTCAGCTGTAAGCATTTTCACTGAGCATTTCCCCTAGTCCTGCGTCTCAACGCAATGCGATGTGCCGGGGCTGACGCAGACCAGACGGCACCACACTCGGCCAGACCTACGCACAAATGTACCCAGATCGCGTTGGTCGCTTGGTAATTGACGGTGTATCCAACTTGGACAAGTGGTACAAAGCCGATGTGGACGAGGAGGAATTCACTGATACAGACACCATTTTCGCGGGCTTCATTGAAGAGTGCCTCAAACAGAAGAAAGATTGCCCACTCGCCTCGGTCCAGGGTACAGACTTTGAGTCGCCCAGCGAGCTCAAGAAGTATGTGGACAACTATCTTTTACAGCTGGAAGAAGAGCCTATACCAGTCTACGTCAACGCCTCGCTCTACGGTTCCATCACTCGCCAGAAGGTTGTTAGCAACGGCATTTTCTTCGCGCTATACAGCCCTCTCACATGGCCGACCCTTGCTCGTAATCTTGCCGAATTGCTCAACGGCAACAGCACGCCTGCTTTCCTGGCCTACTCACCCTCTAAGGTCGCGCAGATCCTGACTGATGATTCAAACACTTTTGTCGTCAACAATGACATGAAAGACACCGGCAAGAACTTCTCCGTGCATGGTATCCACGACATTCGGAACTATACGCTTTCGCTCCCTGGAAAGTCCGACCTCATGTCCGGTTATATGGCATCGGATATTTTCGATCGCGCTTCGTGGCTCATCGAGACAACTCACGACTTTGAGCCGCATTATAGCCATGAGTATCCGCCATTGACGACCAAACACCCACTACTGGTTCTTTCGACGACCTTCGATCCTGTTTGTCCGCTCGTCTCAGCTAAGAAAGCCTGGAAGAGCTTCGAGGGAGCAGGTTTCGTCGAACAAAAGTCCTACGGCCACTGTACCATTAGCATGCCCTCACTTTGTACAGCTAAGCATGTAAAGCGATACTTCAACGAGGGCAAAGTCCCTGCTAAGTACACCACGTAAGTCACCTTCCTCTCTCAGGTGTTTAACTGAAACATTTATCCTTGCCGTTAACGATTAGAGACTGACATATCCTTCTGCAGTTGCGACATTGACCAGGAATACTTTGGGGAAAAGACAATCACAGTTTCCGTCCTGGACGAGGAGGATCGAGAATTGCTCGAAAGTCTCCGGGTTCTTGCAAAAAGCGAGAGCATCTTCCCTTTGAAGTTCTAGGCTGCCTCTTGCATGAAGGTTCGACGGACTAGAGCATATGCGTCAACGCCGATTTCATTTACCAGATCATACAAGCAACGAACTATTGGGAATAATAAGCACACAACCGCATGACTTCTATCTCAGCGTTGATTCAATGCTTTAATATATTCTCGTGATATAGCTCTATCAGTCCAACTAGAACGTTAGGGGCGGGAGCTCGGTGAAGGCAGACGTTCTCACCCCCAGAAGCTTGACATAGCTAGACTCCCTGTGTTGCTGCCCTCTGTCGTCGCCAGCTTACCACCTCCGAATCAGAGCTCCGGGCCTGGTAACTCGATACGTAGCATCTGATTCCAATGGTGGGGGAACATGGATCTGGTGGGTTGATCGGGTAGCGAACTGACATCCAAGTCGGCCACCGTCACTAACGTTCCAAGTCAGGGTTCTGTGTCTTGAACGAGACCAGATCATTGGTTCAGGGTGGGCTCTTTACGATCACAGGTGTAAAGAGGTGCTCGAACTACTAATTCGAAGCGAAGTCCCTCGAGGCTTTCCGTCGCCGAGGATCTTGCTGCTAGTTGATATGCCGGTCTAACACCTTGCTCGTCAGGTCGACGACGAGGCGATCATCATATCAGCGCCTGATCTGATTGCCAAGATGAGTCAATACGGCCATGACAGCGAGCTGAAGTGCAGGCAAACGCCGTAAACAACAAACTGTCGTGACTATTTCTACCTTCTGGGTTAGCCCATCAATTCCAAGGCTGAGGGCACTCATGCTCAGTTGTGTTCCAACGTCCATTCTAGTGTGGCCTGGTATCTGCATCAATTTTCTTGCTCGGCCTCTATTGATCGGATCTCATGACCACCCACTGCCTTTAGAGCGATTACGATGGTGAAGGATTGACTGGAAAGTTGTATATCAAAAGCTATCAGTAGGCTCATTCCTCCTTCAGCTCCTTGCCCTTGAGGTCCCAGTCATTGAGGTGGCTGATGCTCACACACAGATATGTCGCAAAGCTCAACCATCCCAGGTAGGGAACCTGGCACCATGCAGACACAGTGTCGATGGAGCTGTATAGATACGTCAAGTACGCGTTTGCGGCAGTAAGAGCCACGACATCAATGCTCGCCTCAACAGGGCGCTTGGCAACGAAGAAGAGAGGTTGCCACAACATGTTCAAGCCGAGCTGAACGGTGTAGAGAGTCATGGCGTGTCGTGTCGCGGCAATGGTCGAGGGAGCGTTGAGAGGTGACAGGCCGTTGTATGCGGCGCGGTAGGCTGCATAGCCCATGAGTCTAGCGGTGGATGTCAGTCAATTCGTCAAGACGGCGCAACGGCTAATGATTGGCAACGTACCCGTAAAGCGTGGTCCAGACGGGACCAAAAAGCCACGGAGGCGGGCGGAGCGGAGGCTGCTTCAGCGCGGCATAGGTGTTGCGAGTCTTGCCTACAGATCGTTGCGGTCAGTCGGGGCTCTCTGAAGCCTGGACGGCTCGTGGGCCGAGGATTCCTTACGCGACGTGCTGATGCCCATCGTGGCTCCAAGGGCGACGGGAAGCAGCACTGAGGCTGCCGGGTTGAGGAAGACCTCAGAAGGAAGCGTGAGGGACGGGATATAGGTCGTCATCTTGAAGTCGGTTGTTTCTTCGTGATGTTCAAACACAGAGAGATAGCGGGTGGAACGACCGGAAGATGGTTGAAATTGGGCGGATGAAGGTCGGCATGTGACTTCAGTGACGTAATCTACATCAGCCCACACACTCTTGGCGGCTTCACGATGTCAATTGAAGCTATTCGCCTAGCTATCGATACAAGAAATTGTTAGCGCATTTGAAGATTCACATTGGCATCCGCCGAAATGAGCTCTAGATCTTGGGCAGATTGCTTAAATTCCCCATTGCCCATCATGGCTGAAGGGATCATCGGAATGCATGTTCATCTCCTGTCAAACCATTGGTCCCCACTGTTCAGCACCAATGCAGGGGTCTCCATGCTGTCACCAGCCACTCCCGCGCCGCGCCAATGCACGAGCCACAGTCTGCAGCATCGCGGGGCGCCGCCAGGAACGCGACACGAGCCACACCACTTAACGCGTTTTTGGCGTGCTTCGGATCGCGTCCCATCCCTCGGCCAAGGTACCACGCGCGCCGTGGCAACGGCTTGTTAAAACTAGTACCTCGCTCTTCAATTCCCCATGTCTCCCAGCATATCTCCCATCAACCATCAGCCTTCACAACTTCATTTCGCGACTGCATTTGTGCATCAACTTGAGCAGCTTTTGTCTATTGTTCAGTACTGCCTGCATTCGCATCGTGCCTTCCTCCTCAATTATTCTTGAGCATACAATTTGGGAAAGAGACACTCGCTCATTCCGTCTCATCTCCCGTCCGTCCTTCCTTCCCTTCGTCAGCACATCACCATGGCACCAATTCTGGGAAAGAGGGCTCGGTCCGTGTCTACCTCGAGCAACAGTGAGTTTCTTTCTTTCCTCTTCTCTCCGTTCGATCTTCCTGACCTTGCAAGCTGTCACAGTCGAGCTGCCTTCCAAGCGACTTCGACAATCTATCAAGCCTGTTTTGTACGATGAAGAGAACCAGGATCCCGAAGCATTCTTTCACAGCGACGAGATCGATGAGCTCCCAGAGCTGTCCTCGAGACAACGCGTCAAGATCAACCCAGTCACACCATCCACGCCTCGCCACCGCGATGCTCTCTCCAGCTATCCCACCACCCCACGCCATGCGGTTATGTCCGCTGGCAAGCTCTTCAAGCGCCTCACACCACAATCTCCGCTCTCCCCCTCGACAGTCCAGACAGTGTACCAGTCAGCACGTCAACTCTTCGCTCGGGGTTCAGAACCTGGTCAGCTTGTCGGTCGCGACGTGGAGCGGTCCACCCTCACGCGCTTCCTTAACAAGTCATTGAACACGACGATGAATGGCTGCATGTACGTGAGCGGACCACCTGGTACCGGCAAGAGCGCAATGATTACCGAGATGGTGCGCCAGCGAGCTGAGGACGAGGATGTCAAGGGGATGTATGTCAACTGCATGAGCGTCAAGTCTTCTCGGGACCTGTACAACACGCTGCTCAAGTCTCTCGACTACGAATCTGAGCTCAGCGAAGCAGATGCCATCGTCGCTCTGCAGGACTTCTTTCTCCCCAAGAACGACGACCCCACCGTCTACCTCATTACCCTCGACGAGATCGACCACATCCTGACCATGGGTCTGGAGAGCTTGTACCGCCTGTTCGAGTGGTCATTGCAGAAGTCTTCGCGTCTTGTTCTCGTTGGCATTGCCAACGCTCTGGATCTGACTGATCGCTTCCTGCCTCGCCTCAAGTCAAAGAACCTCAAGCCGGAACTCCTTTCCTTCTTGCCGTACACTGCGGCTCAGGTGAAGAACATCATCACAACGAGATTGAAGTCTCTAATGCCAGAGGGCAAGGACGCCTTTGTTCCTTTCATTCACCCAGCAGCCATCGAACTCTGCTCTCGCAAGGTCTCTAGCCAGACTGGCGACCTACGGAAGGCGTTCGAAATTTGCCGTCGTGCACTTGATCTGGTTGAGGCGGAGACACGGTCAAAGCATGAGCAAGAGGCTCGTGAGAAGATGCTTCAGGCCACACCTACCAAGAAGCCACTCGGCGAGAACATCAACGGTGCCTCGACCGGGGCCTCTCGCAATGTTATGCAAATCATGGCTGGCTCTCTCAGGGCACTCACAGCCGAGACTGCTCCCCGCGCTTCCATTGGTCATCTGAACAAGGTGACCGCGGCAGCTCTCAGCAACGGCATTTCTCAACGACTCAAGGCACTCAACCTTCAACAACGCGCTGCTCTTTGTGCCCTCGTCGCCTTCGAACATCGCACCAAGGCCTCGATGAAGGCGGGCAACCTGCCTAGCACCCCGAGCAAGACTCAGACCCTGGCACCGACTGTCAAGGTTCTGTTCGAGACTTACTGTCGCTTGTGTGTGCGCGACTCAGTCTTGCACCCTCTGTCCAGCTCAGAGTTCCGGGAGGTTGTGGGCAGTCTGGAAACTCTCGGACTTGTCAGTGCCGTAGACGGCAAGAACGGCAGCTTCGTTGGACCCCAGACACCCAGCAAGCGAGGACGCAAGCCGGTGGCAGCCAGTGGAGATGACCGCCGGGTCGCCAGCTGCGTAGGTGACAAGGAGATGGAGTCTGTCGCAGACGGTGTGGGGGCCGGCATCCTGCGAAGCATCCTCAGCGGCGACGCTCTGGACTGATTCAGCATCAAGGTGCCCTGTCACGACTTTGTTCAGCTTATGTTTTCTGTTGTTGGTTTTGGCATGGAGCACGGCATATGATTTGGATGAAGGAGTTTGGTTACAGCATGACAAAGAGCATGAAAATGGTGTTTGGTTATGTTTTTTGGCATTGATTGCGGCATTCACATTGGAGTTGGAAACAGGAACCAGTGCCCTGCATCGTGGTCTGCGGGCCGCCGGATAGGCGTTCGGATTGGGCTATACGAAGCAGAGACAAGGAAGTCTCATAGCATGATTAATTGTTTGTTCGAGGATTGTCCACCATAGCTGGCAATGACTCGCCGGAGGATGACTTGCCGACTAACATATTGGTTCGGTCAAATATTAAAGTTTCACCATCGCCCAAAGGAACAAGCCGCAAGGTGACTGAACATGCAGACCGTGCAGACGGAAAGGACATCCGTAGATTGATTTCGACAATTCAAGCTTCCTTGGCATGGTCACACGAGGTAGTAACCCTAGCAGCTTGGCGGACTTTCGAGTACGCGATGTACGAGTAGATGTACTAGCAGCGGATGGCTCCAACGGTTCCATCGCGGACCGAAAGCCCCATTTGCAATATGATTAATCACACGCACTACTCGCGTCGGTAAATGTCAATGTGGGATGGTACAAGCCACGGCGCCACGAGCGAAGACGGTCTCATATCCCGCGGAGTTGATGGAGAACATGTTCGAGCCTTCACGTCGGTTTTCAGCGCGGCTAAGTGCCTGTATGCAAGGTCACTAGGCTGTGTGCTACTGGGGGCGAATGATGATCAGCAGAGCGAGGCTGTGTGACGGGCGGCGATCTGTGTGGACGTGGGGAAATGGAGAATTTTGAGAATTCGACGATTGTTAAATGAATCGTGTCTCGGCCGAGTGCATCTCAGACAAAACAAAGTCATATGTTCATCAATCCAAGGTCAGCACATCTCGAGCACGGTGTTTCTTCAGCAGCCCTTCGGCGCACCAACCCACCCCCGCTGACGTCTGCCACTATTGCCGCCCACTGTCAGTCAAGGCCTGCCCAATCCAAGGCCTCGATCTCAGCAAGCACCACGTTCCCGCGATCGCCCAGACTTTCTGGACCGCTCGCTGTGCCTTAGCTTGCCTTGCCCCAAACTGCGCTGTGCTGCACCTCAACGTAAGGCAGCTCAACACCACTGCGTTACCTACGCCACGCCGCGCCTTCCCCAAAGCCCGCGTCACAGGCTTTGCCCTGAACGGCATTTCCCCTCCGCATTCCTTCCCCATCTGCGCGACGACGATTACGACCTCAACTTCTCGACTTTCACGACGACACAGCGATTCTGCATATAGCGATTGGGTGTTTTCGAGTTCTCTTGCTTCGCATTGCAGCTGCTCTCCCAGCGATTGGGCGTGTCCCACCTCCGATCCCGAGGGGGACGTCGTTCGTCCCCCATCGCTACAGACAGAATCCGATCTTTTCGAGCCACAAGTCTCATTCTTATACTCGAGATTGATTGCAAAGGCCTGTACTCAGCTTACAGGACGTCTTTTCTGTGTACCTGGGCCACTCCTTGTGGATCGAGTGCATTGGTCGCAGAACGACGTCCGGCGCGCGCGGCTGCCTTCTCCTCCTCTCGCGTGGTCGTTGAGGAGCTCGCGGCGGAGTTGCGCAGTCTCGATTAGGTTGCGCACCGCACTTGACACCTCGAACGCGCCACAGGAGGACCTTTCTCGAACGAGCGCTTAGCTACTCGACATTATTCGCAATGGCTCCTCTTCGTTCATCTTCCGCCTCGGTCGTCTCTCCTCCATCTCCTCTACCTCCGGCCTCCGGTGCTGCCGAATCGCCCTCCCAGATCCCAGCGATATCACCCTCACCATCGGGCGAACTACCCGTCACGCCCTCCTCCTCGACCTCGACCGCCTCCGTACATACCGCGACCCCTTCCATTACATCGTCGAAACGCTCAAGATTCTGGTCGCGCTTCAGTTTGCCTAAACCCTTAAGTCCGGGCAAGACCAACCGATACTGGACCGAGTTCCACGTTCATCCGGACGAGCCGCACCGCAAGTATGGTGCTGGCGATCATGTCCGCGGCTCGGTGGTTCTTACAGTGGTCAAGCCCGTGCGTATTACGCACCTGGTCGTGGCGCTGCACGGATACGTTCACGTGGTCAGAGAACCATCTGCGGCAGCCAAATCCATGGTCAATGGGCCGGGCGCAAGACCACTCGGTGGGAGCACAGGTCCCCAATACCATGGAAACGGACTGGCCAGTCTCTTCCAAGATGAGCAGGTTCTCAGTGGTGAGGGCAGGTTAGAACCCGGAAAGTACAATTTTGGGTTCGACCTTATGTTTCCGTCCGAAGGTCTGCCCAGCAGCATCGATGTATGTTCCTCCCTCTGATCATTCTCCCGCAATTCAAACCGAGCTGTCGAGGTTGAAGAGTGAAAGTATGATTGCTGACATCATGTTGTAGTTCGAACGAGGCACCATTTCATACCTCATTACCGCTACCTTGACAAGGCCGAATGCCATCGCGCCAGTCGCAACATGCGATAGGAAGATCCTTCTTACTCAGCAATGTGATGTTGGGGACATTCCCGCTCCACGACCGCAGACAATATGGTTAGAACCTACCCGGAAAACGGCAAGAACGAGGAGGAAACGATCGATGGCTGTTGACAAGGCTCCGGCAACTTCAACATCAGAGGCTGGAGACCACAATTCAGAAGCCGAGTACGGAGAGGCCACCCCTATCGAAACAAATCATCATCACCACAGCAATAGCTCTCGTGAACATCAGGCCGAGTCTCGGGCTGGAGACCAAAGTGATCTACGAAGCGAGATCAGCGGCGAAAGCGGGCGCAGTACTAGCACTGGGCTGAGTCGAGCAGAGATGTCACAATTGTCGCATGTGTCGACGGGCGTGACCTCGGCAGCGAAACAGCAGGAAGTAAACGCCAAGACCATATCTGCTACAATCGAGATACCAAAAGGCGGCTTCGTAGCAGGCGATATGGTGCCCGTCCGGATATCCATTCGGCATAACAAGCATATGAAGAGCATGAGCGGCATCATCGTCACGTTATTTCGTCAAGGATCGATCGATTTGTCACCGTCCCCAAGTGCCTTCGAAGAGTCACAGCTGAACCAGGGTTCGCAACTGATGGAATTGAATAAGATCATGCCACGGGCGCGAACCGGTCTCGGTGGCATGTCATTGTCGTCAACAGGGTCTACTATGGTTTTTCGGAAAGATCTTGATCAGAACACTGTGCCGCTCATCACCGATCCCACGACGTTGACATGCAACATGACGGTTTCGGTAAAACTTCCGGATGACGCTTTCCCCACAATCAAAGACGTGCCTGGGGACATGATCAGGTTTACGTACCAAGTCGAGGTCATCATGGACCTAGGAGGGAGGATGGCAAACTCATATCACGGTCCTCACTCATCAAGACTAGGGCCACTTGGTTCAAACGCTTCCGAAAGCTCAAACGCGTCGTACGGGCCCAGACGGGGTGCAAACATCGCCGACACTGCGATTATCCGAAGAATGGAGGGTGTTTTTTCCTGCGCATTAGCCGTCATTGTCGGCACAACAGATAGTGCGAAGACACGGAGACGGAAGAAATCGTCCGCAAGAATCGCCGAGTCTACGAGAGGGGATCATGATCATGGGGACGAATTGCAGCATACTTCGTCTCACCAGATTTCGGAACAGCCGATAGACAGTTATTTCCCGCCCCTGGCAAACGGCCACGACCTCGCTGTGCAACTGCCAATCCACTCAGCAGCTCATAACCACATCTCACCACCAAACATCAACGGAAGTGGACCGCCTTATCAGCCCATCAACGGCTACATTGCTGAAGCCAGCCCGGCATACATTCCTCCGCCGACCATACCAAATGAACAAGGAATGACCGAAAAGGAGCGCATCAGGCAAGCCGAAACGAGGCTCTTGCCGAGTCAACCGCCGACCGGTGAATCATCCGGCCCCGTGGAAGATGATATTTATGACGCTGAGGACACACCACGACTTCAGGCTTCCAATCTCGACCTAGCGTCGCGAAATGCCGCCGACAACGCTGGTGAGGGGCCATCGGCGCCGACTGCAGACGATCTTGCTGCTCCGGGGCCAGCAGCAGCAGGACCAGAGGACAAGCAAGAGCTTGAACGACAACGTCTTATCAACGAGGCAAGTGCGCCGCCTGAATTTCCTGACGACATGGACCGGCGTCCAGATGGCCCGTCGAGACCTCCCCAGGCCGTGGCCGCAGACGCAGAGCCCTCAGCACCCGTGCTGAACGAAGAGGACGAATATGCAGGCTATGGTGTAGGGGCAGGGCCATCAGCACCTCAGAGACACGAGGCGGAGCAATTGCCCGCCTATGAACGGTGAATCAATATTTGGCGAAGCTGATTTCTCCACCAAGCACTATCTGTGTCGGAGACATTTGGGTTTCAGACATTTCATACGAGGCGTTTACATATCGAGGATTTCATTTTGGTTCGGATTTTTTTCTCTTCATCATTCAAACGTCAGCGATTAACTGCGGATGATCTCACGATCCCAAAGCATGAGTAGTGGCGATTAGGATCGGGAAAGGTGTCACTTCTTGGCACATGCATCCTGATGGCGTTTGTTGTCCTTGGGGCATTCTTGGGGTTGGACAGAACATGACCACAGGCGTAACTTGCATATCTTAGGATGATGGCGTGCACTACGATACCTCGGAAGAATAGGTGTCTTGGGTAGGGGAGTATGGACGTGCAGTGGGCTCGTGCCATTTGTTTGAATTGATTCCCATGATCGATGAGATGCATAGTTTGAGTCTTTTGTCTTACATTTTGTGAGAGGTCTTGTCTATTTCCGTGATATTTATACAAGACGTAATGTACAGTGTTCTTACAGCTCCGCCAGAGCTCTCGCATTTCATACAACGTTCATACATGTCTCTTAGGACGCTGCCGGATGCACACTGAGCATTTCAGTGCTGTAGAACGACTGGCTTGCCACTCTCCCAATTGTCCAAGCTTTCCTTGATGTTTACCCAGTACCTCAGCCTGACAGACTCTCTCTTCGCCGCCTCAATATCGTCCTCCTGAAAGGCCTTTTCAAGCACCTCTTCGCTCTTCCTTATCCTCTCATCGTTCTCCTGCCTCGGCGCCTCGAGCTCCTCCTCCGCTTCAGCATCCTCGATCTCCTCCCTAGCCTCAAGCACCAGACCTAAAAGATCCGGTTCCTCAATCTTCAGGGTCTCATCGTTTGCGACGTCGACTCCGCGGAGGGAGAGGAGGTACTGCGCACGAAGGAGAGGGTTGGACAGGGTCTTGTAGGCTTCGTTGATGAGCGCGGAGGAGCCTTCTGCGCGGGCTTTCTGGGGCCCGGAAGGGTGTAGATCGGGATGATGACGGGATTGCAAGAAGAGGAACTCTTTCCGGAGGGAGCGGAGGTCGATGGGGAAATGCCCGGCCGGGGGAGGGCCGGATGGGAGGGTTTCGGGGAAGAGGTCGTAGTGGGTTCGAGGTGGTGAGGCGGCTGCGGAGGAGGATGTATCTTGTTGCTGGGACCGAGTGGAGATTGAGAAGCTTCTTGCTAATGAAGGCTTGGCTAGGATGGTCGTCGGAGAAGCTGTGACGATACCGGCTGTAGACGGTGTCGCAAGAATCGGTGCGCGAACGGCGACAGCGGCGCGACGAGAAGAAGCGCAACACCGTCGACAGACGATATGCGATGCCCTCGATACAGACATCTTTCCCAGACAGATATGCGCCGAGTGTCGCCGAGTGTCTCTAGGGTACGAGTGTCGAAACAAGCGAATCGGGCTTCTGGTTGAAGGGGTCGAGGTGGGATTATGAAAGTTGAAGCTCCGGGAATTTGGAAAACCGTGACGGGGAATGACGCGGGGGGTTTTCCGAGAAGCGGAGCGGGTACGGAGCCAATGGGGGAGTGCGTAGTTGGGTTGACCGATGGCTGTGCCTACCCGCACCGCATTGCAGCTGCTCCTTTGCCGACCTCCGTCTTCAATCTTCATTTCGGACCCCGGATTTTGTGCCTTGCATCATCTTGGTTGAGTATCTGCCTGCTTGCTGAGCTTTTATGTATCATTCCTAGTGCATCAGACAGCAAATCAGCGATTAGAAGGCTACACGAGCGGCAAGTTCCGACAGAGACGGCCCGGGTCAATTGATACCGAGCTTCGATAGGGACCCTACCTTGAAACCTTCTCGTACAGTCTCAGTACTTTGTTTTCTTTGTACAATCCTCACTCTTCATTTCTGAACATTTTACGTGAGGAAGTCCTCATTTATCGTCATCATGAAGGAGTTCGACGCAGCCGAAGGTACGTCCAACAATTTGTGCCTCAATCACGCCATCGACCTTTGCTAACGGCCACTCAGTTGCAAAGCACAACACCCAGGACAGCTGCTGGGTAATCCTCTACGATCATGTCTACGACGTCACCGACTTCCTAACCTCTCACCCTGGTGGCTCTCGCATCATCCTCAAACTCGCAGGCAAAGACGCCACCGAGGAATATGACCCCGTTCACCCTCCCGGCACGCTCGAGGAGAACCTCAAGCCCGAGGCTAAGCTAGGTCGTGTCAACCCCGACACCCTCCCCAAGAAGGAGGACAAGGTCGAGCCCAGCAGCAGCAATGAAGCTGCCCTTGGCCCTGTGCCGCTAGAGGAGCTCCTTAATCTGGATGAGGTCGAAGAGGTGGCTACGCGACTCATTCCAAAGAAGGCATGGGCATACTACTTCTCTGCAAGTGACGATCTCAAGTCCAAGTACTTCAACAATTCGGTTTACCGCGATATCCTCCTCCGCCCACGTGTGTTCGTTGACTGCACACAATGCGATACGTCAACCACGTTCCTCGGCCACCCTGTTGGCGTGCCACTCTACGTCTCTCCTGCCGCCATGGCTCGTCTCGCTCACCCGGACGGTGAACACGGTATTGCGCAAGCAGCCGCTCGCTTCGGCGGCATGCAGATCATCTCCAACAACGCCTCCATGACGCCCGAGCAAATTGTCGAGAACGCACCAGAGGGTCAAGTCTTCGGTTGGCAGCTCTACGTCCAGACCCAGCCTGAGAAGAGCATCAGCATGCTCAAGCGCATCAACGCCATGCCCAAGCACTTCAAGTTCATCTGTCTGACGCTAGATGCGCCCGTTCCTGGAAAGAGGGAGCTGGACGAGAAGAGCAATTTCGGAGGCGGCGCGACCGTGCAGGCAGCGAAGCCAGGCGGTGAGGAGAAGAGGCCTGGAGGTGGTGGTGTCGGACAGCAATTGTTCTGGGGCACCGCCGCAGATCTGACATGGAAGACCACTTTGCCATGGCTAGCAGAGCACACAGACCTGCCAATCGTGCTGAAGGGCATTCAAACACATGAGGATGCTTACCTCGCGGCACAATACGCACCACACGTCAAGGCCATCATCCTCTCAAATCACGGTGGCAGGGCACTCGACACCGCGCCACCAGCAGTGCACACTCTCTTGGAGATCCGCAAATACTGCCCGGAAGTCTTCAGCAAGATCGAAGTGTGGGTCGACGGTGGTATCAAGAGAGGAACTGATATCGTGAAGGCACTGTGTCTTGGCGCCAAGGGCGTTGGTATCGGCAGAGCGGCGCTGTTTGGACTCGGAGCAGGTGGCCAGGAGGGAGTTGAGCGAGTTTTCGAAAGTAAGATTCTTCCGAAGCTGAAGGTCCTCACTGTTACAAGAAAAAACTCGAGGTTGCTAACCGGGAGTGCTGCAGTTTTGACGGCTGAAATGGCAACTTGTATGCGTCTGCTGGGTGCGAAGAACATTTCCGAGCTAGGTCCTAAATTCGTAAGTAGCGCCTCTCTCCATCCTTACTCGACGATTATCGGGACCATGAGAATGCTAATGCTCGAAATAGATCAACACGAGGCGTGTGGAAAGGGACATCTATGATGGTGAGCCCGGGCTTGACAAGCGTGGCTTGTGGGAGAGAGCTAAGCTGTGAGCATTACATGTTATCAAACATCTACAAAATCTATCAAATTTGACGTCAGTCATGTAGATAATACGCGTGATCCCAACATTGTTAAGCACTCGTATCGAAGATCGAAAAAAAAGGGCGTCGTAGTTAGGATATTGATGTCGTGACTGCATGTTAATCGTTGGGACTGCCACTGAACAGCCAAGGCAGTACAACAAACTTGTGTGCCGCAATTGTAATATGGACAAGGGGTGTCTGCATGTGAAACCTTAATTCGATAAGCATTGGATTCACAAGGCAGCCGATAATGCAACTCATGAAGCCCCTACCCTTCACAGACCACCAAGACAGCTGCGCGGGGGGTGGGCGCGACTAGGATTCGGCTCCGACACGAAAAGACACCAGTAAAAAGTTTGGAGAGCCAAAAATCTGGGGAAGCGGAGGTGGGCTGTGGTTGGCTTGGCTTGCATCCTTGGCGCAAAAGGGGGGGGAGGCTAGGGGTCTCGAGCTGAGAGCGAATACGCAATTATTGACATGTGAGCTGTTCATGCTGGGCCGAGCTGGTTGATATGAGGGCACATTATGCGATCGATAGTGGACATTTTCATTCATGCTCGCGGTTTGTCGTTTCCACTGATTGACCATATGAGTCGTTAGCAAAGAAAGGGGGTCAACGTCCTGAAGTCAGCACGCCGAATCTGTCTTCTCGAAGAGCAATTGTCTCTACAGCACCGACACATTTTCCGAGAAAGCTGAGTCGCCTGCATCAATGGAATGGCATGTGAATGGTCTACCGCGCATGTGGTCCTGCAAACGTTAACAGCATGTGTGAGTGAAAAGAGCGTGCCTGTTGGCTCGGACAAACCCGACAGGGGGATTACGGGTCAGCCGGGCGGTGGCAGAAGCGAAGAACCTAAAAGGCTGCCCTGATCGGGAAGAATGCGCCAATTGAGTGTGGCAGGTTGGATTTCGGTATTTGTTAGGTCGACGAGCACCGGTGGCTTGCTGGTGAGTGCCCTTTGGAGGGTTTCGGCGTGTTGCCCAAAAAAGAGGCAGCATCTTGCGTGTGTGGCTGCGCTAAGAAGCTGAATCGCGGGCCAGTGGCAATACGATGAAGGACTACAAGTGATCCAACTTGTGCGACAATGGCACGGGGGTCCTTTTGTTCGGTGTTTGCAGTTTCGGTGGAAATGGGGTTCTGGGTCCTCGTGCTGGGACTGGGAGATTGGTAAACGCGAATCAATAATTGCTCCAGAGTCTTGTGGATACGCAGTGTCCATCCATCTGTATCCGGCCGTGCTACTTCTGGGGGAAATAGAGGGGACCGCCATACTCGGGCCGTTTGGGGTTGATGCTGGCGGCCGGTCGCCACTCGGCGATAGCAGACCGAAAAGACGAATAGAAAGAAGCAGGAAAGCCGCCGAAGAGGTGGCCATAGCGGGGATAGTACCATTTGAACGATGATCAGAGCTTTGAAACGGCTGCTCAACTCTATCTATCGTGTTTGCGACGATCAGGACATGACACGCGGGAATCCTGCTCGCCCGTGAAGGAGAACAGACCGACAAGTGAAAAAAGCATCTGATTCTGGCATGTGCGTCACGAGCAGCCGAGGAAGCTGAAGGTGCGACGGCCAATCAAACAGCGGCGCAGTCACTGAGGAGGGTTGGAAGTCGGGGGATGGAAGGAGCCAAGGACGCGCTAGCGGCAGGCGCATCGCCCCACAAGCTGCCAGGGCAGGTGCAAGGTGGAATTTGGGGCGCAAATAGTGCGGGCAGTCGCGGGCGAGTGGAAAGAAGGAGCTAGCCAGACAACTCTTTCCACTCCAAGTTGGCTGCACGTTAGGTTAGGAAAGAAGGATGGCACGCTAGAACTCCCCAAAGAAGAACGAGACTTTCAGTGGTCGCGTGTCCCCCTTGAAGCCACTAAGGGGCACCTGTGAACGCCATGGCCCGCTGGCTGCCGAGGCTCAGAAGGTGGCTTGATGGCAGTAAACTTGGATTTTAGCGGACGTTCTACTGCAAGTTGCCGCTGTGGCAGTTACCTTAAGATCTTGTTCGACTCGGGGCTTCAACCTTGCTTCGGTATCCGCCGATGCAACGAGGCCAAAGGCAAATCTGAGATCAGATCTAGACTAACACTCCATCCATCTAGATTCCATTATTCATAACTTCAGTTCCAAAATGCTGCGCCAAGGCTCGTTCCAGGTCTCTTCAGAGGCAAGAATACAATTATGAGCTGTCAATCACAATTTTTCGCTTGTGAGTTGCCTCCCATCACTCGACTCGACCACACCTACAGAATTTGCCCGTGCTGCTGCAGGTCCAGTCCACCTTTTCTGAAGAGACAAACTCCACTTCCCACCGATACTACCCCGGATGCCCAGCTTTTCACCCAGAGTCCAGATTCGCGCCCTTCTTGATCCTTGCGGGCCTCCGCGTTTGTGAGTCCCTTTCTCTTTCTCTTCGAACCCTGTGCTGGATGCCCAGCCGGGCCACCCGCACCCAGCTGAATCTGCAACCTCGTAGAGTACTACACTGCGATTTGTCTCATGGTGGCGTTCATGTATAAGCCTACAGGTAGACCGAAGGTGCAGAAACGGTATTAGTGACAAGATCCAATCATGTGCATGTGCCCATCCCATCCAACCAACCAACAACAACCAATCCATCCGCCGGCCGCCACACCTATCCCGGACATTCCCACACACTTTGCTTTCTCGCTCAAAGGTGAACCCGACGCTATACTACCAAGCTATAGGCCTAGTCGATGCTACCTCATGAAGATCCCCCATCCCCATGGACCCATGTCTGCTCTCCCCCAGAACAGTAGCCCCCGGTTCAGCTCACTAAGGGCCCTTGCCTCTCGTTACATCTTTAAAGACAAGCCCATATCCTAGTTGTCTCCAGAAGCCATCCCACCTGTTCTTCTGTCTCTCTCTCCTTCTCTCTTCTCCTCTTTCGTCATTGCTCTGTTTACTTCCGTGAGAACCTCTCGTTGTCTCTCGGGTTTGTAATAGGGTTTTCACTTTAAGACATCACGACTTCAGAACAACAGCCATTCACCATGTCTGACAAGGGTGCCGCGTATGAGCAGCGCGCTGAGGTCGCTCCCGTGAAGAAGGGCAAGCGAAAGACTTGCATGCGCCATTGCAAGCGCTTCTGGTGGGCGTACCTCATTGCCTCTATCCTCATTATCGTTCTCGTTGTTTGCTTGATGTAAGTCTAATCACCCAAACTCTGCAAAGCTAGCTCTGTGTCTCCCCTATCTTGTCCCAGCACGAGACTAATAACAATCTTAGTATTTTCGTTGCCGTTCCCAAGATCGCACAGGGCAAGATCGATGATTCGGAGCTCGAGATCCAGTCCGTCAGGATTCTCGACACAACGAGCGATACTTACCGCATGGAGATCGACTCCGTCATCCGCACCGATGGCCACATCAAGGCCAAGGTCTACCCCTTCGAGGGCGTCATGTACCTCGAGGACAAGCCCGGCCATGAGCCCTTTGCGATTCTCAACTTCCCCGAGACCAGCGCCGCCAAGGAACAGGTCGTCAACATCACCCAGGATGTCACGATCACAAACATGGACGCGTTCACGGACTTCAACATCTGGTTCCACAACAACGAGACCTTGAAGATCACCGTTGAGGGAAAGACACAGGTCAAGCCCAGCGGCCTGGCGCGCAAGTACGACGTGAACTTCAAGAAGACTCTTGAGATCAAGGGTCTCAATGTGTTTGCTGGCACCAAGGTCACTGAGGGCGAGATCTCGATCGAGACAGATGATGAGGGCAAGAACTTCCACGGTGTTGCCGACATCCCCAACGCGTCTCACTTCACCCTTGATATCGTAAGTCATCCAGGTTCTTTGCCTCCGTGGCCATCACTAACATTTCCCAGGGAAATGTTTCATTCACCAACTTCATCGGCGACGAGTACCTCGGCCACCTCTTCATTGACGACCTCATCCTCCGCCCCGGCAGCAACATTGTCAACATCAGCGCCAACATGAACCAGATTGCCGCCCTCCGAATCCTCCGCAACTCAGACGAGTGCGAGTCCGGCATCCTCCCATTCAAGCTCCTCGGCGACAACGTCACCAACCACGGCGAGAACATCAGCTACTTCGCCGCCGCGCTCTCCAGCGTCAACCAGACCGTGCCCATCGACATTGGCTCGTTGATCGCGGCTGCGCTCAACGAGACTGTAGAGTGCGCCAACTAGGTGTGAATCAACCACATTTTCTGGTAATGCGATTGTGTTTTGGTCTATTGGTCCGTGAAATGGACTTGTGCTTTCGGTAAATTTGCATAACTTGTAATGCACCGGAGATATTCCCCATAGGGCGGTCGCCCGGTTCGGAGGTGGTTTTGCGATGTGCTTTTCACTGTATACGGCGGCGCATTGTGGTAGGATCATGATGCCTCGGCGCGGGAGGGCGGTGATAATAGGCTCAAGTCGATGCTGTCAATCAAATATTATGACAATCTGTGTCCCGACTTAATTGCGAGCTGTATGCGAGAGTTTGTCGCGAGTCTTTGCAGTATTATGGCGCATGCTGCGTTTGAATGCGTGCTCATTTGCTGGCCTTGGAGGCTGGCACAAACTCGACACCTTTTCGTGCTCCGCTGGCATTATGCGCCTCTCTCTCCTTCACAATTTGCTCCCTTGATTTTCTCAAGTTCTCGCGGTAAGCCCACTCCGGAAAAGCAGCTGGGTTCCAGAGGTCCTTCGAAAGGGTAGTCTCGTACTGACTCGTGCCATCGATCTCGACGAATCGCATGAGCTTGTCCATCAGGTTCGGGTTCTTCAGAGCAGCAGAAGACTCCAGCTTTTGGTTGAAATGGACTCCCTTCTTCTTCAGATCAAGAAATTGTGTGAACTTCTTGTCGATAGCTTGGAGAGGCGAACCCGGTGGCGATGGAGGAATGTCAA
>WNLN01000157.1:0-68682 GCA_021347865.1 Sarocladiaceae sp. CBMAI 1973
GACCGACCATGACTAACCCAGCCAGATCCATGACCCTTGCAGGTCGTCTGCAGGAGCTGCCACCTTACCCTAGCCTCTGGCAGCATGCAATAAAGAATAATAATACTTGCGCTACACATCAATACTAGATACAGCCACATTTATTATTTGTTTTTATATCATTTTGTGCTCCTTTTCTCGATACCCGTATGTAGCTTGTCATGTCTTCACCATTTCACTGGTAGCTCAATTGCCGAGCTGTTCGTGATGACATGACCGCACTCAAATCAACAAGTTGAACCGATGTCGTCATAGCCATTTCGTCATCATCCACTTATCTGCCATTGACCTCTTTGTGAGCTTTCTTCGGATGTCTTGCGCCTTGAGGGTTAAACACAACTTGTGCGGCTCATTGAGGGTCAACTTTACCAGGGTGGAATGGTGCTTCACTTCATCCGAAGTCGCCATAGACCATTTTTACGGTGCCACCAGATTGCTTCTATTCTTAGTACTCACCTTTGAACATCCCGATACAATGCCTTGAGGCATTCCATTTCGAGCCTGTCTGCTCACCGTAGCATCTTCCAATGCCAAGTTACCAACTTGTTCCTTCCCTGCATCCTTCCTCAACGAAACACAAGCTATTCTCTACTTTTCCCTCAGCTCTCTATCATTTCACCCAATCAGCTCTTTGCTGCTCCTTAGTAGACCCTTAGCAGCGCCAGTCACGCCCACTCATCTCACGATGCGCACTGCAAACTCCCGATCCAAGGGGTCTCAAGCCCCTCTCTTCTGAGTCCAGGGTCCTTTGCTTGTCTTTGAACGGAGGCTCGTCCGAACCAATCATGGACCATGAAATTGGAGCATCCTTAATAGCTTCCAGAATGATTCCAATAACCTCGACCGTGAAGGAGCTTCAGACTGACGACTCTCCAAGTTCTGGGAGTTTTTTGAACTGAAAAACTGTTTTTGAGAAGCCCTTGCGTCAGAGTGAGTCGCATTGCGGTTTCTCTTGCCTTGGAATAGGGAAGAGTGCGTGCCTAATCAGTAAAGCTCACCACCATCACAAGGCCGCGATCTCGATCCCACTGCACCAAGTTTCTCTCCCCACAACTTCCTTACTGCGAGACCAGTAACGACGAGCAACTAAGGTTGCCCGCTATTGCTGTCCATCTGCAGGAATATTGCCTACTATTTTACTGTATCGCACCCTTCTCCTGCATCGTTCGAGCTCCGGCAGAGGTGCACGTAGGGTCGGGCTTCACGAGCGCAGAACACGCAGCGCCGAAGCTTCGAAACGCCCACGTCCCCTCTCCCACCCGACCTCGAGGCTCGAAAGATGCGGGACGCCTAACAAACTGCTTATACGAGGACACGGACCCCTGCAAGACTTACTAATCTTGGTTCTTGTCGACACGGAGCCCTGCTGCCGCTCGGATCCTTGCGGCAGACATGGCTCTCGTCGACTATTCGTCCTCTTCGTCAACAACGTCGGAGGTTGTAGAAGCCGAAACTGATTCTCCTCCAGCCAAGAGGCGTAAGGATGCCGAATCGTCATCAGGGAACCTACCAAGGTCAACCGCGGAAACTGGTAATGATGAAAGCGCAGGAATTGATGGTGCAAATGATGTGCGCACAAAAGGACCAGCATCGACTTCAACTTCAGACATGCCGCCGCTCCCCGATTCATTCCACGACCTCTACGCGTCTACAGTCAGACAGAGCGTCGTAGATGACCCTTCGCTTCACCAAGGAAGAAAGAGACAAACTCCCCACGTTGTTGGGCAATGGCCTTCTCACCTATACATCGAGTGTACGAACGCTTACCGCTGACCTGGCTTCTGCTCCTGGGCGTCAAGGCTGATGATTTGTCTTTACAGGGCGTCCGAACAACACGCAGCACGAAATGCTCACCAAACTCATGGAGGATGTCATTATCGAGACTGATAAGGAGATCAAGCTGCATAGTCTCTTGAACAGTGACCTCGGCACCGCACAACCCTTGCACATTAGTCTGTCCCGTCCGATCTCGCTGCCGACAAGCGAGAAGGAAACCTTCTTGGATCAGATCACGACGAAGCTGAGAGCCACCAGCCTCGATTCTTTCACTGTCAGTCCTCGAGGGCTGGCATGGTATCGATCCCCGGATTCGGACCGGGCCTTTTTGATACTGCGAGTGACCAGCAATTCAACCCACGATGATCGCATCGCGCCGAACCCGGAGCTCATGACGCTGCTCAATCGGTGCAACACAGTTGTCACAAGCTTTGGTCAACCAGCATTGTACCAGCGGACACGTAAAGAGCCTGTCGGTACTGCATTTCATGTCTCAATCGGGTGGGCAATGAACCTTCCTGCGGATGAACAGACGTCACTGAAAGCACTGTACGTGTTTCGCGGCAAGAAATATGCGTCTTTGAGGCAATGGGTGATCGAGGTCAATGGAGTCAAGGCCAAGATCGGCAACGTTGTAAACCATGTGCCATTGACTCCAGCAGCAAGCGTGGATGGAACGATGGCCTTGTTTGACCGATGAGCACACGGAAGGCTTTTGATAGGCAGAAAAAAGTACACGCCAGGACTTGACAGTGGCAAGTCTGATGATGCTACGAGAAAAAGAGATATGACGATATCGATTATAATCACGTGCCCTTTCCGTTCCTCCTGCTCTTGTTCAGCTCGGACGATCACCCCGTATTCGTGTCGCACCGATGCTCCTTCCCCAGGCCCAATATCCTCACTCTAGAAGGGACGTCTCGCACCGTGACCCCTCGGACCACGTGCTCCAATCGGGCACTGTTCCGTGGACTGACAAGGAAGATACTGAAGTCTGGCACAAAGGACCTGCTTGAAACAGATTGAAACGAAATGTTATTTGAAGGAGAGTCCATTCTCAGGGCCGACAGCATCACCCCATATCTGAGATGATGTTCAGGACCAAAATAACATGATACGATCTGCTAATCAACTGACGGTAAAGTCCTATGAAGACTAGATCCAGATCCAGATCGAGGGCCGATGTCAACCACAGATGTCAAGTGACAGACCCCTGCTGCAATGTTTACATCCCCCAGCAAACGTCTCCACCAAAAACGGCAACGTTTTTGTTTACCGCTCGGAGCCCGCTTTTCCCGGCCACTGCTAGCCAAGCAACAGCGCTTTCCGTCCCACTGCATCCCACCTCTTCTCGGCCACCGCCTGAATTGATTCCTCTGCCCCGCGGTTGCATCCAAGCTTCTTCTACATTCTTCTTCTCCCCCCTCATCTAGACTTGCTTCACCGCTCGACTGCCTCAGTCGGTTGCTTTACGCGTTACGACTTGGGGAAACCGTAAGCTCGTCTTTCTACCAGCACTGTTCTGCTTGCTACGAGCCGACCCAGCCGTTCCCGACGCGATCCGTGCTCGACAACAGACTCCACGCCCCGCTGGCAAGGATCCCCGCTGTCACCAGCCTCGCGTGCCCTCGACCTTGCACAGTTTCTGCACGACTTTCTGTGGGCAAATATCTGGGAAGCCGACCCTGCGTTGTTAAGAAACCCCTCTCGACGGCACACCTCGCCTCTCCATCACAAACATATCAACATGGATATCGACACGACACGTCGCAACGCTCGTCCACGGCCCCTCTCCGACTCGGAGCGAGCCCGCTTGGACGAGTACGTCGACTCAATCCATTACTCAGCTAGGTAAAGCCTAATTTGCTTGAGTATTGGGTGAATTCACTGACGTCAAGCAGGTATTCAGACAGCGAATATGAATACCGTCACGTTCAGCTGCCCAAGTCGATGCTTAAGGCGATCCCTAAGGATTATCACGACAGCGCAAAGGGCACCCTGAAACTTTTGTGGGAAGATGAGTGGCGTGCTATTGGCATCACACAGGTATCTGGGTCTTGCTGGAGAGATCTATGGGTGAAAATACTAACTGGACCCAGAGCTTAGGATGGGAACATTACGAGGTGCATGAGCCAGAGCCTCACATCCTGCTCTTCAAGTAAGCTCGAGCCCGAAGGATCCTGCACGATCATGCGCTGACCTTGACAACCAGGCGACCGCTGAACTACCAGCCCCCGCCCCAGTGAGCGAGATCCTGAGCGATGTTATTGAAGGAGCCATCCATCACTGTACAACACTCCAACGCGCCCCCGATCAATGGCTCCATGGAGGAGGAAGCACCGGCGACGCGGTGCATTCGACGAGATTATCTCATCTTTGACGTTGCAACTACAACGATGACTTTGACACGACCTGGCTGTGCACGTGCACCACAAGGGGCAGGGCATGGACCACAAAGCGGCACTCTCTGATACTGGAGAGGCATTCTGAATTCTATTGCGTGCGAAAACGTCTGCTTAACAAGGCGGCTAGAGGCATGACGCGTCTCAGGCACGTGTCTGGCGAGGGTCCTTGGCTACGGGACAAGAATCGATGGACGAACGAACATTATGCTTGGCTGCTTTGGTCATACATACTTATGGCTTCGGGACATGGGACAACGCCGTGAAGATCGATCTTGTCCTGGAAGTTGTGGCTCTGGATGCTGTCGATGCGGAAGATATGGATAGATGAGTGTATAGGGATACGCTGCGTTGGCTGCAATGAAGTACGAATGAAACATGAAGACTTATGCAAGAATGCCTACGATCGCGAAGATCGAGTCCAAAGAATGAGGGAGGACTGCTCCGGTGCATGCCAAACAATTGGAGAAGCGGTTTGTAGTTGAAGATCTTCCTTGCCGGTTTGGTCTGTAGTCACAGAGGTCTGGACTGGTGTTGACTGGAATGCGATGTGTGCATTAGCGCGCGTCGATCATGCTTGGGATCAAATGGTCGACAATTAGCACGAGCATAAACATGTGGCGTCGTGAGAGAACAGCGCCTAGACGCGGTGACTTTTCAGGGCTGAAGCTGAAAGTAAGGTAGGACCGGATTCTGCAAAGTTTGAGCCAGAGAGGCTTTGCTGGCTTGGTGCACCAGCGGCGTTGAGAGTGCATGCATCAATACGCGATGCTATGGAATCCTACTCGTAGGAAAGGCAGATGACGATGATCCCAGGACATGCACCACGCCACGCCACTCATGTGCTGTGGCTTGCACCGCCAATGGGAAGGAATCAATGGGACGATCAACCCTGGAACCCGGACGAGCATTGGGTGACGCTTCCTGACAACCAATGCCGTGATTGGAGGAGGGAAAGAGAATGCGGATGCAGGAATGCAACGTCCGATATGCCGGAGGTGACAATGACACCTGGACTCTTCGTATGCGTCTAAGCTTAGAACCCTCCGCCCGGTATAAGTACGGTCCGCCTCGTGTCAGGAAGACAGACCAATAGCACATCATGCGACTCTGATGTGACTGACCACTTGTTGACTGGCACTGTGTAATTAAAGACATGCTGCAAGGTGTCAATATTAATTGAGGTACTTGAGAAGGCAATAAAAAGGTCAAAGGAAGCTCAAACTCCGCCGCTGGTACCTGTGCCCACTCACTATATGCGATGCGACGTGCACAGTCTTTAGACCTTTATTGAAAAAGTCCAGCCTCGATTCTAGACAATCCGCCACGTTGGCAACTTCACAACGCTAAAGTGTTAACCTTTCCCGCTGCTCGGAGTTTTTTCTTCCTCTCTTCCACCATTCTTTCTATTACAAGTCTAGTAAACTTCACCTCGGCTCTTTGAACTTATTTTGTTTGTCTGTGCTGGCCAAGGGTCATACACAACAGAATCCTGAATCCTTCAAGTCTCGTCTCATCATCGCTGACGGAATTCCCGTTGTCGATCCCTGTGACGCAACGTGTTCCCTCAGCAAGCGCGGCGCCAGGAACAGTGACAGTGGGGGGATTTGGGTGGCTCGGGGGCGGACCTACAGTTGCTTGATAAGCCTCGTTATCGCACTGCGACGACCCGCCGCCTTCTCCGATTGAAACATCCTGAGACTTCGACTTGACTTGCAACTTGAGACACCTGCTTCTCCATTCTTCTTGTTTTCTGGAACTGGCATTCTTCACGACATCAACCTAGATTCGTGTTCTTTTTTGTTGCGCTTGTTTGCATCCTTGACGACACGACAACCTCTGGCTTTACAACGTACACTTCCTAGGCGCTTTCTCGCCTTGAATCGTGGCAAGAAGCAAACTCCGCCATGAAACACTTCTACCTCTCCGTCTTTGCCTTGCTGGCGCCAGCAGCTTCTTGCGCCGGTAACCCGAAGACCGATTCGTGTCCCGTGAGTCCTCACCGACGGCTTCCGGACCTTGCTTTTCAATACTGACAACCGGCCAGATCTCTTCAAAGTCCCTTGTCGGCGACGCCTGCGCTTCCTATGCAACACTCGAACGCCTCAACGCAAAGATCAAACCGGCCGTCGACGACCTTACCCGCACAACCGACTACTTCTCCCATTACCGACTCAACCTTTTTAACAAGAAGTGTCCTTTCTGGGATGAAGAGAATGGGTTCTGCTCCAACATTGGTTGCGCCGTCGAGACTCTCGATAACGAGGACGATGTCCCTGAGGTGTGGCGCGCAAAGGAGCTGAGCAAGCTGATAGGACCTCGTGCGAAGCATCCTGGAAAGAAGGCCAGAATTCAGAACCCGGACAAGCCATTACGGGGCGAGCTTGGTGATGATGTTGGGGAGAGCTGTGTGGTTGAGGACGACGATGAGTGTGACGACAGAGACTACTGTATCCCCGAGGACGAGAACGACGCCGCAAAGGGCGACTATGTCAGTTTGACGCACAACCCGGAGCGCTTCACTGGCTACAGTGGCGAAAGCGCCTGGCAGGTCTGGAACGCCATCTACAGCGAGAACTGCTTCGCGAAGAGCTCGTTCCCACATTCGGCGAACCTCGGCCAGTCCTCTTCCAACGTCCTTGGCCCGGCTGGTCCGGCGGAGCAGGACTTCAAGCAAATCCTCAGCGCCGCTGGTCGGCATGCGCAACTGCAGCAATGGGGCAAGGACGAGAAGAAGGAAGTCTTTGTGCCCAACACAGCATATGAGGGCGAGGATCAATGCTTGGAGAAGCGTGTATTCTACAGAGTTATCTCCGGCATGCATGCGAGTATCAGCGCTCATCTTTGCTGGGACTTCTTGAACCAAAGCACCGGCGAGTGGCAGCCCAATGCGGCTTGCTACAAGACTAGGCTGCATGATCATCCCGAGAGGATCAGCAACCTCTACTTCAACTACGCACTCATCACCCGCGCAATCGCCAAGCTTGGCCCTTATCTCCAGCGACCCGAGTACACTTTCTGCACAGGCGATGCATCCGAGGACGCAGCGACACGAGCCAAGGTTCTTGAGGTGACAGGTCGTGCAGCCAGTGTGCCACAGACCATGGACGAGAGCCTTATGTTCGTCAATGGCGAGGGACCATCACTAAAGGAAGATTTCCGCAACCGCTTCCGAAATGTCAGCCGGATGATGGACTGTGTTGGTTGCGACAAGTGCCGTCTCTGGGGCAAGGTCCAGACTGCCGGATACGGTACAGCTTTGAAGGTCCTGTTCGAGTTCGACAACAGCAAAGACGATGTTGCGCTGCCTCCTCTTAAGCGGACGGAGATTGTGGCACTCTTCAACACATACGCTAGACTCTCGAACTCACTCCATGCGATTGGCAAGTTCAGAACTATGATCGAGGGTGTCGAAGAGGAGACTGTGGTTGAAGAGGTGGATGAAGACGATGGCTGGCCGGAGGATGTCCCGGAGTCCCCCAAAGATGAGACAGATCCTGCTCTGGCGGAATTCATCGCAAGAAGAAAGAAGAATCTGGATGGAGCGCCTGTCAAGGAGGTCTTCAACAATGAGTTCACGAAAGTGCTGCTCGCATTCAAGGTTGTCATCAAGACTTGGTTACACATCCCTTCTGCACTGTAAGTCTATCACATGCGCTGCAATCTTCACTTTCAGAATTGGCAACTAACCCATTGTGCTATAGATGGAACATCTTCACCTCGGAGACGAAGCGTCTTTACCAGTTCTGGGTCGGCCTTCCAGTGTCACGTCGAAGCTGGAGGTTTGCGCTTCCAGACCTGGACAGAGAGGATCTCTAGTGATGTCATGGCGATACTGGTGCTTTGTTGAAATGCGCTCCATATCCTGGTGGTGCAGCTCATTCATTGATCTTGGTTGGCATTGTGTAAGGCGTTTAGGCGTGTGGCATTTGCAAGCTGTCTTCACTATAGTTGCATATTTCAATAGCACATTGAATTTGAACTCTGATGATCCTATTATGTGTATAACCCCTGCTCGCAAAGGGAAGCTCAAATCTTTCATTGATACTGCCGTGTTCTGTCACGTGAAGGTAGCGTACGATTGGCAGCCGATAATTGCCCGAAGAAGCCATCCCCAGAGCTACTGCGGGCCAAGCGTCACCACCCGTCACATGTCTTAGATTCCAGGTCCAAATGTAACTCCATCTCCCTTCCACCCAATTCAATCTATACCACCAACTCTACCTTTATCCTCTAATCCACCGAATCGCACGCCGCCAGCGATCAAGTTCTCACTCTCGAAATCGCGGCAAACCTTCACTCGAACTCGCGGACTTGACTTGCCTCCAATGGCGCCGCGGCGCACGCATCGCCAACCTCCGCCGTCGCGACCATGTACAACCGCGACTCCAGAATAATGCGCAAACTTCTGGGCAAAGCGACGCACACAAACTCGCCCTCCGCGGACCTCTCGTCGTCAGCTGCGACAGCTTCCGGCGGCGGTCACGATCTCATCGCTTCTTCTACCGCATCGCTTCGACCGACCAACTCTCAAAATGCAGTGTACGCTGCGGGCGCACCGATCGCGTGCCTCGATGTCGCTGGGGATCGACGTGCAGCTGTGCTCGGAGGACCGCACGTTTTGAAGACGGTTGTGCTTGATGATCCGACGAGCTTTGATTTCAGGTTCAGCGAGGGGGTGGATGTGAGGGCGCGTATTACTGCGCAGCCATCTACGGGGTCGAAAGTCACGGCTATGACAGATCAGTTGAATATCCGGGATGTCAAATGGCACGGCGCATCTAAGATCTTCACGGCCTGCGCGAACGGAAACATCTTTGCCTACAACCTTGCGAGGCTGGGCGTTGGAGGAGGACAAGAGGCGATGGACTATATCCAGATCCACGAGGACTCGAGACAGGTCAATACGTTGGATGTGAACCCGCATCTGAAGAGCTGGCTGTTATCGGGCAGTCAGGATGGTATGGTCCGGGTGTTCGACATCTCTGCACCGTGGCAGAACCGTTCTGGCTACATAACGTTTAGGCAACGGTACAACCCATTACGATGCAACGAACCGATCAAGAAGGTCCAGTGGTCGCCGAGGATAGGACATGAGATGGCATGCTGCACGGACGCAGGTGTCATTCTGAAGTGGGATATTCGTCAGTCTGGAAGGCCGATGCTGAAGATCAATGCGCACGAGAAGGCGTGCTCGACGATCGCATGGCATCCTGATGGCATACATCTGATCAGTGGAGGCGCCGACTCGAAGCTCCATGTTTGGGATCTGGGGCCGACGGCGGACAAGAGGCAGAAACCGAAGTGGACAATCTCGACACCGGCACCGGTTGCGACAGTCGCATGGCGGCCGGGGCTCTGGTCTGCATCTGCGCAAAGCCGTCGTGCAGCGCAGGTCGCCGTGACGTACGATGATGGAGGCAGCAGAGGGTACGGAGTGCCCGTCGTACAGATCTGGGATCTTGCACGGCCGACGATGCCTTACAAAGAGATACAGAGATTCGACAGCTCACCATCCGCGCTTTCATGGCAAAGCCAGGACATGCTGTGGACGGTGGGTGCAGATGGGACTTTCAATCAGTGCGATGTCGCGTATGCGCCGAATGTTATGGACAGGCAATCAACTTCCACAATGGACTTCTCACCAAGAGGTGATGTGGTCATGTTCCTAGATGAGAGGTTACCAAGAGCAAGGACGAGACCTCACATGACGAGCCACTCAGAGGCGACATCGCGAGCTGCTTCATATGGCACCAGTCCGACGACACCGATGTTGAGTATCAGCAAGAGTGACTCAGAGGAAGACACAGTCGGTAGCTTCTTGGGGCCGAGAAGACGCGAGAGGCACCACTCAAGACGGGCTAGTGGCAGGTCCGCGCAATCCATGAGCACGACTCCGCCTTCAGTATCATCGTCATTCGACGAGAACAAGCAACTCATGGGCTTGGATCAGTCTGTCAAGTTCACAGGATCGTTCAGACTACAGCAGACGATGGCTTCTGGTCATGTGCCTGCTGCTAAGACTGTCGAGTCTTATGGATACCTGGCAAGCATATATCTTGAGACGCTGAACCGGGACCTGCCAATTGGAGAGCAGAGCAAGTCGCTCGTGGACCGCGTCACGTCCATTATGGAGCATTTTGCGCAAGCTGCTGAGGTGCATAGTTTGTTTAGGCTATCTCAGACGTGGCGCGTGCTGGCCTTTGCCATGAAGCTGTTGTTGGACTCAAGGGCGAGGTATCATCAAGAGTGGCGTCTTGCGAGATTACGTATGATCAAAGGACATGGACCTAAGCTACACGATAGCCGCCGTCTTGATGCTTATGAGCACAGGGCATTGACGGCTGGAGAGGAGACACCACGTCAAGGCTCGCGTGGCGATAGCGGGAGATTCTTGTCGACTTCAGCGGCGGACGACATCGACAGCACCTCGAATGTCGCGACGCCTTTGGCCAGGCCAGTTGATCATGGCGACGGTATAGACTACCAAGACCATGTGTATCATCACGGTAAGAGATTGTCGCCCATCCTCGAGCCGGAGAGCTTGAGTCTGGGAGAGGCAGTGCAGTCAGGACCTTTCGCCAAGGAGAGCCCACGACGACGGCTGGACTCTATACCTATCTCTTTCATGAGCCAAGAAAGTGAGCAGTCGAAAAGCTCAATAACAGAAGGATACGATTTCTACGACACGGATGCTCTTGCGCAGGCGATTGACGTGCCGGAGACAAGCGAGCCAAATGGAAACGCAAGACGTACTCCAGCAAGGGAAAGAAACAAGGTGGCTCGGATCGACTCAGAAGAGAGCTATGGACAGATGTTCTCAATCTCAAATGGGACGAAACAATCACTCCCTCTGAACGGCTCGCCACAGACGGATATCACAAGAAGAGGTAGCCTCCCACGACAATCGTCAGACATTACGAGGAGCAGTGCCGCTGGGAGCGATGACTTTGAGTCCCGCCTTCGGAGCTCATTGGACTTGCATGGCCGTGAGTCGTGGAGCGAGTCGTCTCCTGAGGACGTGTTCATGATCTCTCAGACTACGGCTGCGTCAGACGATTCAAGCTTGACGCGAGGCTCGTTGCCGATACGAAGAGCAACTGCTCCAGACAGGCCACCTGCGTTGCAACCACAGGCACAGACTCCTGCAACAAATGCCTCTGAAGATGGAAGTCCCGTACAAGCCACCCCTCCACCATGGTACGACGACAGCGCAGACATCGTCGAAAGTGATTATCTACCTTGGCCTGAGGACCCTTCATATCCCTACCCGACCATTGGCAATGGGTCGAAGATCTCCAAGACGTCTACGAAAACACCGCTCGACCCGTATATACTGATTAGGCGAGCACTCGAATTCGAGTGCAAGACTTCGGCTCTGACACCATCGGCTATCATTCTCCTCCTCAAGCCTCTGCTCCCTGACGACATCATCGACGCTCATCACGCTAGCGCCATCCTCAGGCAGCATCATTCACGTCTCATGCGCATGGGTCTCTTCGTTGAGGCGACTCTTCTGCGTAATCTTTGCGTCGAAGGCTGGCCTGGCGACGGCATGGACGAGTGGGGAGAGAACTACCCAACCATATACGAGCCCGCTCAGAGGAACATCGACGTTCACTTCTTCTGCGCAGCGTGTCGTAAACCAAAGGAACTTGACCCCGGTGCCCACGACGAAACTCTCTGGACATGCCAGAACTGCGGAGACGTCATGGCTCCTTGCGCAGTCTGCGGTCATCGCGAACCCCAACTCGCATCTTCACTCCCTGAAGAGCTAGACGGCGAAGATGACACCGAGTCCTGGCTTCTAGGATGGTGGCAATGCCCAGGCTGTTTCCACGGCGGGCACGCCTCCTGCCTGCAAATCTGGCACACCACATTCTCAACCTCGCCCGACCCCTACAGCGACGGCTGCTGTCCCCTTGACGGCTGCGGCCACGCCTGTCTCCCCGGGAAATACCGCGGCGAGACCACCACAGCCAGATCAGAGGAACTCTCCCGCGCAGCCGCAGAAGCATCAAACACAACCGCCACGACAACACCTGCGAGTAGTAGACCGGGTAGTGGACGGGATAGTCCCAGGTTGAGGAGTCTGGTCAGGAGTGATGGGAATGATGTGCCGCAGAGTAGGGCTGTGGGGATGGCGAGGGAGGTTCTTGGTGGTTCTGGAGCGGGAAGTGGTACGACCTCCGGTGGGATATTGAGCTCGAGTCCGAGGGAGAGGGAACGCCGGAAGAGTGTGAAGTTTGCGAAGACAGATAGGGGGACCTGAGAAGGATGGCGTAGATAGTGGCTCAGGCTTCCTTACGGCGTTTGGTGGAGCGTTTGTTCTTATTGCTTGTACAGCGGCGGCATGCTGCCCAGACTCCGCTAGCATGTATGCATGTACAAGGAGAGATTAAAGCTACTGAGATAAGCTGCAACATGCCGAGGCTCTCATTTGTGCTATTTCGACACATTCTCTCTAAGTCCCTTCGTTCTCAACGTGAACTTGGTATCAAATGGCAAGCCAAGGCCGTCATCTGGGCTCTTCGGCCTTCCAGCACTCTTCGCCAACACATCTTTGAATAGCTCACTGTGATGGTCCATCACCGTGCTATCCATACTCCCTCTTCTACTGCCATCTAAGCTAGCCGTACCATCATCCCCTAAGGCGCCCCTGCCCTTCAATCTACCTAGCCAAAGACCTCTGACACCACCTTTCTTCCTCTCAGGCACTTCTTCTGTTCCAGCACTGCAAACGTAAAGAAGGTATTTGAGGTTCGGTAATGAGTGACGTATATCGACGACTTTGAGACCTTGTGAGGCGCAAAGAGCTTCGATATCTTTATTGAGTAGGAACCATGCGTACTCGAACCTCCATTGCCCTGTGGTTGAGCCGCCTCGTGGCAAGAACAGTGGAAACTCGCGACGGCCAGCTTGCTTCTCGTCAAGTTGGGAGATTTCGTCGTTGGCGGATGAGCGGGAACCATATGGATATAGAGGGTATGGGATTGTCCTTGCAAGGTAGAATTGTAAATGTCGTGTAAGAAGGGCCAGCAATCCGAGGCCTGCGGAGAGGGTGTCTTCATTGAGGGTTTTGGCGGTAGCGGCGTCATAAACAGAGTTTGGAATTGGGATGCCGCAGATCTGAAATGACAGAGGTGGTGCGTTTGGTATTGGCATGATCGGGAAGATGTTGGATAGATCGGAACATATGCGCCGTCGTTGGCCTCGTATAGACTTCTCCGTTTCATCCAACTTGGTGCGAGAGGTCTCCATCTGCCTCTCCTCCTCGGCCAGAGTGCTTTCGGTCTCTGTTCGGAGTTTCCTTCCATTCTCCATGGCGGCTCTCCGACTGCGCAACGACTGCTTCAGGTCATCGCGCCGTTTCTGGGCGGCTTTGTTGGCGCGCTGCTGCGTTGCGACGAGCTTTCCGGCAAGAGCCACCTCCTCTTCTGCGACCTTCGACTTGTCGGGAGGTTGTTGGTCTAGCAAGTCATTGATTTGCGCCATGATCTTTTGCTGTGTTTCCATCGCATCGTCAATGGAGCTCTGGAGGTTGGCGAGCTTCATGAGAGCCTTGTACGAGGACGTCGCAGTCGGATGCGCTTGCTTCGGTTCGGACACGCGGTTCGGAAAATCAAGAGAGTACATCCCATCCTCGAGGTGAAAGATGAGAGCATTGTTCGGAAACTTGCGATCGTCGAGGCTGCCGATGAAGTTGAGCCGGCGCAAGTCTACGGCTTCGTCGACGAGGTAGACCCAGGAGTCGGTCTTCGGCCTTCTAGCCCAGACACGGATGCTGAGGCAGCATGATCTAGAGATAGCCCTGATCTGGTCGCTTAACTCGAAGAATTGGAAATTGAAGTTCTGTCTCACAATCAGACTTCGAGTTCATGTTTCAAGCTCTGACAAAGGTTGACCTACCGCGGACCTCTCGCGAACCTCGCTGATGTAGACGGGATCGTCTTCGCCGGGCACGTGCATCGAGAAGAAGACGTCGCCGACCACGCCTTCAACCAGGTTCTCAAGTTTCTTCTGTCTGACAAGTGGATTCGCATGCGCCAAGCTCAGACTCTTCTTTCGTGGTCTCAATGGCGGCCGTGCCGTTCGTGATGGCGATTCAGTACTACTGGAGATCCTCAAGTTGTCGGATGATCGCGAAGCATGAAGCCCCGAGGCTGACTCACGCAGCACTCCAAGCTTGCTAGGGCTGGTATTAATGATGCCGGCATCATCGGCAGTTCGTAAGCGAGCGGGCGCGAATGATAGGTTGCGCAACGAGAGACCTTTCAGATGGCGAAGCTTGCGGTTCTGGGGGAGGAGTCGAGGTCGGCGGGGTTCGGAGAAGGTGGACATTGTCGATGGAGGGACATGCCTGAGGTTATTGCATGCCAGTCAGTGCCCTGTTGGGCTGTAATGAAGGAATCGGGTATCGTGAGAAGGAGTGTGTCGTTGTCGTGGAGGCTTCGTCATTGCCTGGGTACAGTTGGAGCTGTGGTGGGACTCGCGAAGCTTAAAGATGATGCACGTATCCGAAGTATCGAGTTACGCGCTATCATTTGTGATCCTCATTTCCGGCACTTTTTGACATCTTGTACTTCAGCATCTATTCATGAAGTGATTATCTAGTACTATTTCCTATACTTCAACATTTTACGATCAGAAAGAAGGTCAGTAGGTCTGAGGCTACAGCATGCGAGCGGAGTAGAATTGCCTCCCTTACCTCTTACCTACAGTCCTACCTACCGCCTTTATACAGTCATCGTGTGCGTAACTGTAGCTGAGGCTTATATCATCAAGCCGACAGAGCCTCTCACTGACGGGCATGTCCATGATAGTACTCGAAAGCCACCGGCTCATGGATTCGGGCCCGTACATTTCCGCTGCATTCACAGGATAAGCACGACAAACCGCGGCGTCGGCTGGGGATAGTCGAGCGCGCCACATGCTGCCTCCATTTCCTCCACCACCTCCTCCCGCAATCACAGACGGCTTTGGTGACCGGACGAGCAGTATGACCTCTTTCGCACAAGCTGCTGCAGTCGCGGCTGCATACTGGCGCCAACCGCGCATTTTGTGCTGGTCGGCATAGTCGGAGATGCCTCGGATGACCAAGCACTCGTAACTGCTCAGGACACCGGCTGCTTCCATATCGAAACAGAGGACGTCGGCACCGAGCTTGTCGATCTTGTCAATTCGACTGCTATTGCTCACTATCACCGCGTCTCCCCAGGCAATCAGGCCATAGTGTACCTCGACCGAAGCTTCGGCATCGCGACCCTCACGGTTGACGATTCGTGAGAGATCGCACTGACCACAGGATCGAGGACCCGACGAGTGAGGAACATCGTCTTGAAACAATATGTCGGTCGTATCTGGTGGACGTCGATACTGGAGTTGAAGCTTTCTGGACCTGGACTGCATTTGTGATACGAAAGCTGTAATTTGATTCTGCGCTGCGAGATGATTCGATCGCATCTTGCTGACAACACTTCTCAAATATGCGGGAGGTGCGTGAAGGAAGCCTTTTGGTTCGAAGCCATGCTCGGTATCTCGACCAAGGCCATACTGTCCAACTCCGCTGTACTGCCTCTCGGGCATACTGATGACGACGTCGCCCAGTCGAATGTCGTGTCTCTCGCTCGGGACACCCCCTCCGATGCCGACAAGGAAACGCCATTGTATCCCTTCGAAAGTGCGATCAAGATGCGTCGCAACGACCGCTGCCGCTCCTTTCCCTTGTTCGCCCGGGAGCCAGGCCAACACGACATGGTGCCCTCCGACTCGTCCTAAGATGTACTCGTTCGGATCCCGTGGTTCTTTGTGAACGGCGCTTGTGTCGTGCTCTTCGTCAAGCATGTAGCGGAACGCGCTCATCTAGAATTCCATGGCGAATATGACCCCGACAGTGTATTCGCCCAAAGACGCAGAGGGAGGGCGTTCGGTCGACATTTCGCGAGCTGTTTGCCGACCGAAGAACTCGAGCTCATGGTAATTGACCAAAGGAGATCTACAGGCCTGTGCACTTTATCATGGCTCGCAAGAAATTCGTCTCGGACATGATAAAAAGGGGGAGAGTCGTCTCTAATCCGTAGAAAGGCTTATAGTGTTTCTGTTCAAGCCGCTCAGAGGTGCAGAGGCACCCCGCACGACCAGGCTCGCCATATTTCGACCCAGGTCTCGCATCAGGGCCTTCCACCCCTCTGGCGCCTCCTTCAGAGCGGGAGGGATATGTATGCGGCTCAGCTGAATAGGCTTCAAGTGCATGTGGCCTATCAGAGCATGCTGCCGTCTAGGCGCCTGCGGCCACCGGCCACCTGGGGGCGGTGAAATGGGGTCGCCGCGTATATGCACACTGGCTCTTTGCCAGAGCCTGCCCGCCATCGTCAAACCCTTCTCTTGCATGGCTGTCCATCGCAAGCTGCCGCGAATGCCATGGCGACCAACTCTGCCGTTGGGCAGGGCGCCGTAATCACAGATGCTGGTCACCTCAGTATCCAGAATCAAACCTTCAACAGTAAGCGTCTGTCTTTGCGATCCGAGAGAGCATGATTTGACCGAAACTGTCTTTTAGACTTTGGCCAGGGCGTTCCGCAGACGCAGTCTTCACTGCAACAACAACTCTGGTTTGATGAGATCAAGCACCGCGAACGAGCCATCGAGAATGCGCACGACGGGACTTGCACATGGCTCCTGGATTGCGATCAGTATCGCTTATGGGTAACGGAGCCTAAGATGGACTGGCGACATGGCTTGCTCTGGATCAAGGGCAACCCTGGGGCCGGGAAATCTACAATCATGAAATTCGCAGTCGAGGTCGCCAACTGGCGGCACAGAGGCGAGCTGATCTTGCCTCACTTCTTCAACGCTCGCGGTACACAACTGGAGAAGTCATCCGAAGGCATGTACCGGACTCTGCTCGTTGAAATACTTGAACATCTTCCCAAGAAGGATGTTCAAGAGATCCAAGGAAGGTTCAGAGCCAACAAAGTCGGTGAAGGTTGGCCGGTCCCAGAATTGGTTCGCATGTTCACGATTGCTCTTGAGAAAATCGATCCTACTCAGTCCATTGTCTTCTACATTGATGCCCTCGACGAGTGTAACGAAGATGAAGTACGGGCTATGCTCAGCTCCTTCCGTATAGTAATCAGAAAGGCGTGGGAGGCGAAAAAGAAGATCCGGATCTGTTTCGCTAGCCGACCATATCCGGCTTCGAATTACAGAGATGCTATCTTCCTTGACTTGGGCGAACAACCGCAACATATTAAAGACATCACGCGGTTCATCGGCGATGAGCTGGACATCGGCAATAGCACTGTGGCCGATGAAGTCAGAATCGCAGTGCGACAAAAGGCTCAAGGCAGCTTTATGTGGGCAAGGCTAGTGGTCCAAATCCTTAACAAGGAGTGGGAGATTGGCGCCTTGGGCACGCTTCATCAACGCCTCGAGGAGATTCCTTCAGATCTACACGCATTGTACTACTACACCCTGGAACGATATCCGGCAGACCGGCCAGCCATGCTGATCTGCTTTCGCTGGCTGCACTTCGCGATTGAACCTTTGAGTGCTGCCGCTTTGTGGTGGGCTGTGCAACGCGGCATCGGGCGGAGTACCACAGAGATCCGCAGAGAATTCGACCACCATGACCCGTTGACCATGAGACGCTACATTGTCAGTGTGACGAAGGGCTTCGCGGAGTTCAGAGATGGGTCTTGCCAATTCGTTCACCAGTCTGTGGCAGACTTCATGGCTGCACAAGAAGGGCTGAAGTACCTCTTCGGGATCGAAGACTTCGCTGTCCTCGCAGCCCAAAGCCATGATTTGCTCAAACGATGCTGTGAGTCCGAGCTTCGTCAATTTCAACCATTCCTGAATGGCATGGCCCAAATTCCAGAGGACAATTGTATTCCAGGGACCTTCATTGAACAATGTGAAGTTTGGGGGGCGCCTTTCAGGCTCTACGCAACCCGTCGTATGTTGCATCACGCGGAAAGGAGCCAGCGACTCGGATGGGACCAGCGCAATTTCCTCCGAGGATTACGGCAACAGGTCGGGCGATATTTTGTCGCGTCCACGACGCAACCCTACGGAGGCCACCGCATCTTGTATGATGTGTTTAGTGTTCTTCTTGACGCCGACTGCCATTTATTCTTGTCTGAAATCGCAATCGCCGATGAGCCCCGCGCCCGAGAATTCGCGGAATCTTTTGGCATTGATCAACCTTCGAGGTACTTCTCTCAGTGGTGGTCCTATATCACGGGATCGGAGGGACGATTAAGGCAAGGCCTAGGCTGGAGCCGTGCAGCTACGCCGGAAGAAGACGAAATAGCTGCACTCACGAACGTCTGCTTACATGCCGAAACCCGGAGTGTGGAGCTACAAACAATGTTGCGCAAGGTACGAGTGGCTCTATTGAGCTGGAACGAAAAAGACTGCAAGATTCAGGGAGGCCACTTATTTAGAAATGCTCTCCGGCGACCGGCACTTATGCTCTTCTTCCTACTTGTGTGCACAAGTCAAGAAACATTGGAACCTCACATCTGGGCTCTAACACGTTGCGTCGACGCGGATAGCCCGACCTACTCCAGCGTTCTCAAAACAATGCTGTTCTATATCAAGGGAAACATACAATCTGAGGCCATGGACTTTTCACAACCCGTGGTTGTCACAATGTTATTAAGATCCAAGGGGGTGTGGGGATCTAAAGTGCAACAATTAAGTGATGAGGTTATTGCAGCGCTGAGTTCTAATGAACCTAAAGCTCTGGGTCATTGTTATCGCTCTGTGTTGCATGAGGCTGACTGATCATGACACCTAATCATGTGTTAGATGGGCATTCTGCAGTACAAGTAGTTACAGTAAGACATTATAAATAAGCCTGGAGGCCTTGATTGTGCTGCTTGCAGAAAGTCTTAAACGCGAGATAGGTTTACGTATTAGAGATTATAAAGCCGCTTGGTTCCGTCACTATGGGGACTAGACGATCTTTATTTTGCTAGATCAAGTAGTTTCCGTAATAAGATATGTGCTTACTGGCGGCTTCGATATAACAATTCTAGCCGCTGTCTTGCATCTCGAGTAACCGATTAGTGATGGGCTGAACCATCCTTGTGCAACCAAGCCAGGCTGCGGCCCTCGCTACAGCATCGGAGATATTCCAAGTGAAGATTTGAGAGCATAAGAAAAAAAAGCAACAAGAAGCAGGCTCCACGCGTCTTGAAAGTATGCTACTTTTCATGAATGTCAACAGTAGTGTTCACTTAACGTCCGCCTTAGCGCTTATCTCACAAGAGCGAATTCCCCACCGACTATCGTTCGGCGTTTTGGGACTCTGAGAGACTGCTAAGTATGAGGCACACGTACCACGAAACCCCGCGCGCTCTTGCAAACTTGAGGCAAATCAAGCTTGTTTGTTCTGGCAAGCTGGAAGAAGCGCATCGTGCTCGGTTGGAGCGACCATGACGACCATCGACATCCGCCCAGCGACGTCTTCGGACCTGAACACCATCGCCACAATCCACGCTGACGCCCTCCAGCGCTTCGCCACCTTCAGCAAAGCAATGTACGGCCAAAACCCACGCGATGCTCTCCCAGCAATGACATCCTACTCATTCAGCAACCCCCAAAACATATTCTCCGTCGCCGAGGACAGTGCATCTGGTCAAGTAGTAGGCTTCCTGCGCTACAAGATTGTCGACCCGCAGAATTCTCCGCCGAAGAGTGATCAGGGTCCGCCACCGCCGGGGTTGAAGCACAAGGAACATTTGGAGGATATTTGGAAGCGGTTTAATGATCCGAGGGAAGAAGAACAGGATGCTGTGTATGAGGAGTTACACGGAGGGCGGAGACATGTCTGTACGTTAACTGTCCTCACATCCTGACTCACACCCAGCGACTCACAATTTCATGCTACAGATGTAGTACATCTCATGATAGACCCAATCCATCAGAGGAAGGGCATCGGTCGGAAGTTACTGCAGAAGGCGATTGACGTGAGCGAAGCAGAGGCAATTCCCGCGATTCTCGTGTCATCAAGAGAGTCGCATCCGCTTTACAGCTCCCTCGGCTTCCAGGATCAAAAGGTGTGGACGAACGATAATGAGTACTGGGCACGAGAGATCGAGCAACGTGAGAAGGATCTGGGTATCTCTGGTTGTGAGGGAATTGCGGAAGAGTGTGCTGGACTTACCGAGGAGGAAGCATTGATGATCCGACGGCCGCGCGAGTCCGTGAATTGACGATCTCCCGCGAGTCGCCAAGGTCATCACAGGTGAATGATTGAAGACTCAAGTGAAGATGAATGATGAGATATGACTCAACTATTATGAAATCTATAGTCTTCGCTAGTTCGCTCCAAATGCTGATCAAACAATATACAGGATATCTCTCTATGGTAACGTCTGCGACCGCGTCAACGGCAACGTAGTCTCAGCCAACGCCTCCTCCGCCAACTCCCTCGGCGTCCTCGGCCGACTACTCATCGCACTCGACCCGCTCGACATGATCCCCTCACTATCACTACTACTCGAGGCAAGAATATGATTCATATCATCACCATTTTTGAGCCGCGGCATGAAACAACAACAGAAGAAACTTTTGAACCCGGCGGCGGAGAAGGTCGGCTGCCAGTAGAGGAAAAGAGAGGGGATGCAGGCGATGGCGCCGATGAGGAAGTAGAGTGGGTTTTTGAAGAGGCGGACGATGAAGAAGCCGAGTCCGACGAAGATGGCGGTGTACCAAACGACGAGGTGAATGACCTGGAAGGATTTCGCGAGGAATGTCTGGCCGACCTTGCGTTCGGTGGAGGAGCGTGCGGAGGTTCCCCAGGCGGTTTGGTTCATTGTAAGGAGAGCGTAGACCTTGGAGGGTAAAAGGCCGAAGAAGTAGATGAAGCCGTAGAAGCTGAAGAGTAGAAGCCACGGGTTCCAGCTGATGAGGACCGCGAGGGAGGATTTGAAGAGCGCAACGCCGAACATGGTGCACAGCCAGATCACGGGACGCCACGGGTTGCCGCTCGGGTCGAAGAGGAACATGAAGACGGTGCCGATGAGGAGGAACGGATAGAGGGCTTGGATCGTCGTCTCGACCAGCATCCAGGGTGATTGGTAGGCGAAACTGGCGGGGAACCAGAAGGCCTCGCGGAAGAAGGATTTGCTCCAGCGGGTTTGCTGGGCGACCCAGCGGACGTAGGAGGTTGGTGATTCACTGTCGCACCATGTGCGATGGGTGTAGCGCGTGTTGAGGCCGTGGGCGAGGAGTTGGTTGGTGAGATGACGATCGTCGCCAAAGGTAGTAGGCTTGCCGCCGAAAGTCTGGAGGTTCCATGGGCTGAGGATGACTTCGAGGTCGGAAGTGCGGTACATGCTCATAGGTCCGGAGAGACAGCCAACACATCGCCACATAGACTGGCAAGCACGCTCAATGTTGAAAGCGAACCAGTACCGCGCAGCACAGAGACGAGCAAGAAGCGACTCGCGACGATTCCAAATTTTGACATCACCAGTAACACCACCGATACCATCTGAAGACCTCAGCAGAGTCAACATCTCATCGAGAGCATCCTCCTTGACGAGCGTATCAGAATCGGTCGTGAAAATGCCGTCGCGGGTCTTGAAGCAGTAAAGGCTCATGGCGAAGGCGGTGTACATGGCCGTGCGCTTGTGTCCGTGAGGCTGGCTGAAGATTAGGGCTTCGTTGCTGCTAATATCGAACTCCGCGTCCCACTGCAGAACTTGGGTGATGACGGCCTGGCGGGCGACTTTGATGGCGGCTAAGTGGCCAGGACGGTGGTGGCCCCAGAAGCTCTGCCATGCCTTGACGAAGCGATTGCGGGTGTCTGGGGGAATGACGCTGAAGTATGTCTCGCGGTGGAGGTCGGAGAGGAGAAGCGGGAGGTGGATAAGTGGCGCCTTGTAGGATTCGAATTCTTCGACAAAGGCCTGGGCCATGTCGAGATCAGGCGCATCGTTGCCGTCAACGACGCCGATGATGGCCTTGGGACGGAGAGTTTGCTTTTGGAGGCTCCTCAGGCACAGTCTCCAGGCATTCTCGTCCTCACGGTAGCCGACGACAGCGATGGAGACTTGACCACCAGGGTTGAGCAGATCTGCCTGTTTCGAGGCATCTTTCTTGAGGCCCTTTTCCACATCCGTGGTATAAGTGGCGACCTTCTTGCGCTGTTTGGCCACAATGCGGTTGATATCGAAGCGGTTGATGATTGCGCAGGAGAGCTGGACGAGGTATTCGGAAATGAGGATGATTCCGTACAAGCCAACATAAGTGACGCTCAGATCAAGAACCTGAATACCGATGATGTATCCGGCGATGAGGGCACCAATGAGGCCAAAGGCGAATGTGAAGTTGAAGAGAGCGTAGAAAGGATTGAGCTTGAGAGGTTTGCGAGTAGGTGTGTAAAAAGTAGCTGCTGAGTCGAATGTAGATGCCCTGAGGCTGATGCTGTCCGAACCAGCTGTAGATGATGGTGATTCCGGGAGTGAAGCCGGATCTGCGAATGGATCTGCGTTGTCGATGGATGTGATTTGAATAACCGAGTGGCGATTCGACTGAGTACCGGAGAGGACAGCCTTGGGCACAGACCGAATCTCATTGGTCTCGACATCAATGGCAGTCTTTTGCCTCTCGAGTGGTGCTTCCTCGATGATGTCCTTCTTCTCATCGAACACCTCGTTGAACTTGGACTCAGGACCAGCCATAGCGAGAGAACTGAGGATCTCACCACAAGGGAGATCTACTCAAAAGTGACTGAAAGAAGAAAAGCCAAGACTAGTATGCTGCAGAGCTGAGACAAACCAGGGCCAGGAGGCCATGCTGAGAGCGGACTCATCCTGGTATTTCAACTCCAACCACTCAAACCCACCTCTACCATCGGAATAGATCTAGACCCATCCATTACCCTGGTGAAAATCTCCCAAGAAAGAGAACCAGACCCCTTGAGGTTTGCCTCCTCTATCCAAGCTAACTCACGAATTTCTTGTCGCTCACTAGGTGATGAAGACCGTGTAAGTGCCTGCACACAGTAAGTGAGTGAGTGAGGATATCCACCTCGCTTAGGTGTTGGAATGTAGTTGGTGATATCGACCGGGGCCGGGGCCACCCAAGTGCCAAGAAAAGGGGAGTGAATGACCAGGAGATATGATTTCCTACCTAGGAACTGAATAGAAAGTGGAAAATTGCGGATCCGATGCCACGATATGTGGGTTTGTAGAGGGGGATGAATCCGTCCGGTAGGAGCCGCAGCACACAGACTGACTCGACCCGCACGGTGTAAGTGGTCCACACCAACATGGTCTGACTTCTGCAGTTGAAAAGGCAAGGCGGCTTGGCTCGATGCGATATATGATCGCCTGTCTCGGGCGGGAATATTAGCCAAAAGGCTGCTTATGGATATTGCTGGGGCAATTGGCTTATTGCGTGACACTGTTCATGGGATTCGTGAGGTTGATCGTCCGAGGATCGCCCCAGGGGTCCATCCCGCCCTTGTCCCTCCCGCAGGGGTCAACCGACGGATGCGAACAATCATTAGGAGTGCCCGTAGTGAAATTTGACTTTATGAGGTTTTATTCTATTCATTCTTTTTACCTTTGTGGTTGTGCAATTGCGCCGGACGCGGTTGTGAACTCGGCATGAGGTTCCGACGTGGTGATTCATGGCTGCTCACACAAGCCGTCGGTAAGCCAGCCACATTCGCAACCACCTAGTCATCAACCATCTCGATCAGCAAATCAGAGTCATGTATATTCCGAAAAGCTTCGCGCCAAAAAGATGCAACCCTCACGGCCTCGACCGAGCAGGGTCGGGAAGTTTTTCACCTGGCAATTGCGGTCGGGATCGTCAGGGATCAAACGATCGACAACCCATCCGTCTTGCACTTGTCCACGATGCGACAAGCTTGGACCCTGTCATTCTTGCATGCATGCGAGATTTCCGAACCAAGATTGACAGGTTCATGGTCCGTCTCGGGAGATCCGCCTTTGTGTGCGGCTCAACTTGATCGTCAACTGTCCCGTCGTGATTATTGATTTTGAGAGGAGTGAATCCCTGGTCGTCATGTTTAGTGTTTCAATAGTTTCTGTGACTCCCGTCCTCGGCGAGCAAGGTAACCATTCTGAGCTGCATTCGGCTGCGACAGCCGCACGGGCATCAGATCATGATCATCAGATAGCCTGTGCATCAAACCCAATCACGCCTTTGCTGCTATCATCGACGTGCTATGCAATGTGATTCGGGACGGCTTCATGTTCTGGACCGCCGTCCCCTGTCCTGGCACCTGCGCCACCACGTGCACCATGTGCGAAAATCCAAACGGCCTCAAGCCATCGACGTGCTTTTCCCTTTCCCGTCCATACACAACCTCACTGCCGAGCCAGACACCGTGAAAACCCGTTCACCGGTCATGCCCAAAAGGGTGCAAGATTGACCGTAGAAGAATTCCAGTCGTCGACGTAGAGGGCGCATATATCCACGTTCGTTCGGGTCTAGTAAGCCTAATCCGGCTTTGAGGCGACGACGAGCTGAGCGAAAGAGGGATAGAGTGACGGCTTGGCGGGTAGGACCCATAAATCCACGATTTCTGTCGGATTGACACCTCGCTTAGCACGTAGAGGAGGGCAGCCACACGCAGTTGCAACGTCTTGGACGGGGTTGTGGTTGACCCCGAAGGACCCCGTTCCTTACCTTAGTCAGGGAGCTGTGGCGAGTCGAGTCTTGCTAGGCTGGGTTTTGACAGCCTTGGCCTTTGGGGTGCAGCGGCCGCCGGAGCCTGACTAGGAATTGTAGTTTCTTGTTAGAGGCTCCGTAGAGGGGCGAGTCGTGTCGCTACGGACCGCTCGCTCCTCGTACCGAGATGTCCGGAGCCGAGCGTGGGATAGACTCAAGAAGTGGAATAGGCTTATGTCGTCTGATGGGCCGTTGTCGTGAGGAAGACATGAAAGGAAGGCTATTGTCCGGAAGCGTCCATCAATGTCCAGCAACGACCCGGCAACGTGGCTATTGAACGTTGGAAATTGGCTTGAATGTGTTCACAATTGGAGCCCGGGACAGCCACCCGCGTCATCTCGTTGTGCCCGTCGAAATCGAAATGTCTCTCTTTTTCTCTCTTTTCCGGCCGAATGCGGCAACTTAAGGATGGTGGCGTGTCCTAGCGCTGCAGCAGAGGAGCGATGTCCACTAGAAGTCTCCACTGGAAGCCTTCCAAAGCCACCTAAAAGCCACTGGGAGCCACACTCTGGGGTGACAGGCGCCACTGATTCGCCGTCCGTTTCCAGGGGAACTATCACTGCGAGCGTTGGCCACGTTTTTATGGAGATGCACCGTCGCTGAACCTGAACCATGGCACTGGGCAGCACCATGTGGGCATGTCCTCAGAACGGACAAATGTTCTCTGGGGAATGTCCAAGAACAATATTGATATGTTTCCGGGAATGAGTGATTTCATTCTCTCGACAAGAGGCGTTGTGCATAAAGGTCGGATGCGCGGCCTTTTGTGGTGAGTGGCTGTTTTCGGTGGCGCTGAGGCGTTATTTGGTGGTGAGACTATTGGGACAGCTAGGCTCGTGACAGTCGACTTAAACTGAACGACGCGTTGTCACACAACTATTGACTGATGATATCCGATCGGCTTGGCTGCGAATAAGCATGAGGATCGTAAGGTGCGATTCTTGACGATTTCATGCCGCTTAATGGTGCGAGTAGGCATATTGGGACGTTGCAGGAATACTCAATGTCTAGTGGGATGATCCGCCGCATCGTGATTAAGGGACTCGATGTCGTACAGACAGAAAGTGGGTGCCGCGTCGCAGACCATAAGCTGGGTGCCTCGCGCACTGTTCGTCGAGAAGGACAGGCTGCTTCGTGTGATATCAACACCAGGCGTATTGCCAGCAATCGACTCGTTAACTTCTGCCCGATAAAGAACTCACCGACCATAAATATCCATTACAGAAACTTCCCTTCCTTCCAACAGGCCATCAGCAAAGAGCAATGCACTTCACGGCGAGGTCGTTCGTGGGACTTGCTGACAGGTTCGTCGTTGTGCAGGTCGAAGGTTTCGCAAGCGAGATGAGGGGAAGGAAATCCAACGGCAAAAGCCGAAGAGTGGCAGTTGCCTCACAAAGTCGCAGTTTTAACAGCTGGCAGCACTGACGATCTCCAAAGTGCTTCGCACCTTCCCTTCCTCAGAGCCAGGTAGTAATGGTAGTATCCAGACCAGGCCACCATCGACATTAGTCACTCTCATCATGCAGCTGATACTCGGAGTGTGTAGCTATCACCAGGAATGCCCAGATAGCTTTGCGCCTATGTCCAATGAATATTATTCTTTATATGATTGAGGTCTCGGATGCGCTGGCAGTGGTGTTGCTGCTGGCTCCCTGCACATGGCGTTCAGCCTCACCACTCAGCGTCCCGAACCGCGTGAAATGGTCGGCAAAGAGCTCCCTCTACAGCGTGGTCTACGAGCATGAATGGCTTGGTTTACGTACATGACAACGTCTGCAATTAAATGATTAGTTGGACTTTGCACGAGAAGGTATTTCTCACGGGAAGCAGTCAAATGGCATAATTGTCGTGCCGCAGCATATCTCAATGCATCGTATTAGCATTTCTATATAAATAAGGTTGACGTTACATAATCCAAAACTGATATTGTTTCCGTACCTTAGCTCTTATTTAGAATATGTTTTCTTCTTCCACGCGGGCGGAACAATTGCCACTTTCAAGGACATGAAGCTGCACTACAGGGTAAGTCGCGCTCCTTCGCACACTGGCGGAGACCCAAGCCTACCTGTCACTCCGAATCGCGTTCTCAGTCTTGACCATTACCGCCTTACAACTCCGACCATGGTAGGCGTGCGGACCAGTAAAGGCTGCGCAACATGTCTGAAGCGCGCCGTGAAGGTGAATTAGTACTTCCGGGATGTCTTCGGTTTTAAAGCTTATCATAGTTCTAGTGTGATGAAGCACGCCCGGCATGTAGCCAGTGTCGCCGAGGCGGCCGGACATGTCCTGGGTACGACCGCGCCATGCTCTTCGTCGACGAAGGCTCTAAGATGCAGCGCAAGCGCAAGTCCGCTGCTGCGGCCCCAAGACGACGAGAGCCCGTCGTCAAGCACCAAGAGAGGAGCGTCACACCCATGCACAAAGCGCCCACAGCAGTGACGTTGGAGCAGCTCCAGCTGCTCTCCGTGTGCATCTCCACCATGTTCCCTTGGGTCCCGACTCGTTCGTCTTATCTGGGTACTTGGCTCTGGCATATTCCGCCACGCATAGGTCAGAGCAAAGCCCTCGATTATGCCTCCTTGTCTGTGGCTTTGATGTTCTATTCTCGCAAAGACCCTTCGCTCCGATATCAGGCACAGGAGGCATATGGTGTAGCACTTCGAAGCCTTGCAGATGCTGTTGCCGACCGCAAAGCAGTGGTTGACGCCGATACCTTAGGTGCTACTATGTTGCTCACTTACTACGAGGTATGATTCCCGACTATCATTTCAGCGGGAAGTCTGAATCAACAATCACCTAACACGCACCTCATTCTCCAGACTCTTTCCAATATCGAATATGCCTGGGTTCGTCACGCTGGTGGTACTGGGCGTTTGATGCAAGTGCGTGGCGCCAAGAGCTGTTATAACTCTCCGTTTGAGTACTTTATGTTTCTGGCCTGCAGAGGATCTCTTGCAAGTGGCTCCGCTCACTGTATCTCTGGAAGTCTTCTCATGCTGATGGTCACCCAGATTACTGAAGCTCTGCTCTCGGGTAAATCAAGCTTTCTAGAAGCTCCGGAATGGCAGGCATTGCCTCCTGATGCGATTGAGTATTCATTCATGCCAAAGCCTACAGAGCTCAGTCACAAGTTCTTCACCCTGGCCGCCAACCTTCCGGGTGTCCTCCATAGGGCAAAGACGCCTGGCTATAACCGTCTCAAGGCACATACAGAAGCGACTAAATTACGATTCGGGTTCATGGACTGGTACAAAGACTTCACCGATTACGAAGACGGTTTGAGACGGCCAGTTTTGATCCCAGCCCCGGAGGGCTTTCCACAGGGACCATTCGACGATGTGTTTCTGTATTACGACACGGCCTCGGCAACACTGATTATGACGCACTACGCCTATCTCATTCTTCTGAACAAAGAAATTGCCCAGATTGAGGACCTTGACGTCGCAGATGAGAACTACGAGCCTTTTGTCGACGAGAATATGGAACTAGCGCGATGGATTGGCATGTCTGTATACTATTGCGCTTGGCTCGCAGGGCATTGTGGAACGACCTCTTTGAAGATGGTCCTACCCATAGCGCGCGCCGTCCTACCATCAGATTACCACGAATGGATATCTCAGTGGATCGGCAATGAAGACGAGAAAGCTGCTGTTGATGACGTTTTAGGTTCAGCAGGATGAGCAAGGAAGGTCATCATTTTAAAGTCAGGCCTCCCTTGGGCTCATCATCTCGGTCCTCTTCGCTATATGCCCTGGCTATTCAGTACCCAGACACAGGTCTTGACCTGTATCCCGAATCCAGCCTAGCAATCTCCTCCTCAGAGAGTTCAGTCTTGGCCGCCAATATCGCCTCATCGATCCGCGCGATACTGTTCAGGCCCACAATAGGATTGACACCCTTGTGGATGCACCACGCGGTCGCAATCACAGCCATCGGCAGGTCCCTCTCCTTGGCGATTGTCTCCAGGGTGTCCACGATACCCTTCTCGAACGGATCTTCGGAGCTCAGGAGGTGATCGATCGCAACATCGCTTTTGGCTCTGATCGAGTTTTCGTCCTTCAACTGACTCCAGGGTCGAGCCAATGCTCCTCGTGCGAGCGGTGACCACTGCCGTCCGAACTTGTCAGCGGCCTATACCCAAGAAGTTAGGCAAAGGGGAACATATCATACCGGAATGCACCCGATGCCGGCGTCCTTGCAGTACGGGATCATTTCGCGCTCCTCCTCCCGATAAATGAGGTTGTAGTAGTTCTGCATCGCGATGAACTGGTGCCAGCCATTGGCTTTGGCGACGTTGTTGAGGGCCTGGAACTCCCACGCCGGCATCTATCAGGAGCGCATAACTATTAGCGACGTTCTTGCCTCTCCTCGAGATTCCAATCACATTGAGTGAGCTGCGCGGGGAAGGACTTACAGAGCTTGCGCCAATATATCTCACCCATCCCTTCTCGACAACATCGTTCAAGGCTTTCATAGTCTCCTCCCTGGGAGTCTCCGGATCCTGCCGCTGGATCAGGAGAACGTCGATGTATGTGCCCAGGCGCTTGACACTGGCCTGGACGGCATCGAAGATGTGTTTGCGGGACAAGCCTAAGCGGTTCACGTTTCGGCCGTTATTATCTGTAGCGTCCCAGATCTGCATCTGCGGCTCTCCTGGCCCACTGATGGCCCACCGACATTTGGTGATGATGACAACGCTCTCGCGGGGGATCTTGTAGGTTGTGAGGGCCTTGCCAATGATCTCCTCAGATACGCCGTTGGAGTAAAGATCGGCCTGGGGAACGATCATTGTTAGCAATGGCTTTCTTGTGAGAAAAAGACAATATGATCTGAACCTACCGTGTCCCACGTGTTGATTCCAACCTTCCAGGCATGCTCGAGTAGAGGCAGGGCCTCCTTCTCTTCCAGAACCCAGTCGCGCCACTCCTTGTGGCCAAAGGACATGGCGCCTAGCACCACCTTTGAGATCTTGAGTCCGGACTTGCCAAGTCGGTTATATTCGATGCCGGTCTTGGGAGCCTCGGTGAGCAAACCATGGAGGTATCCAGTTTGTGGCTTGGCCATTGTGGTTACGTAGAAGTGAGGTTGTCGTTAGAGAGTGGTCGAAGTTTGGGAGTGCAGGGAGTACTGTGATTGAGTTGTGCTGGTGGTGCAAGCTATTTAGAACCTTCATTATCAGGACGGTCAGCGCTTCTTATACTTTGTTGTACAAGAGGACCTAGTTGACAGCTTGCAACGTCATGCCCAGCTACGGCCTCACTACCTCAGGACCTGTGCTTTGGCATGTCCGGACTTTAGTGCCGGATTTCCCGGTTTTAAAGACTACCTACCTACTTCAATATGTAACTCAGGGTCGGAATAATGTATAGCCCATCTTTTTATAGCCGATGTGGGCACATTACGCCTTTTCGTCGCTGGAGAGAGCCTTCATAGTCAACATGAGTCGTAACTCCAGTATCATGCTTGCCTCTTTAGGCTGCATACCACGAACTTTAGCGCGTCTGACCGATCTCTGCTCCAGCTCTGGACAGTGGGTTTCTACTTGGGGTAATACGCCACGAGCTTTAGTGTTAAGTTGAGGTTGAAGTGTTTGTACTGGAGCCCGATCATAAGCGCTTACCCGATGAAGCTGTAAGCCACGAGATTTAGTGTCGCCCAATGCCGGCGACATCGGCATTCATCTCAGTCGACATGGATTCCATACGTGACCAAGGTAATAATTTGGTCATCTCGTGCTATGCGAACGTATTGGGTTAAAAGAAGGCTGTGTTGGCAGCGCGACATGTACGAGATGGGATATGCGCAGCTTCTTCACCCAATACTACAAAGAGAGTCTTCGCGCCTTCACCGACCATGCTATCCCGACTTATACATCGCCAAACACAAAAAACGAAACTTGAAAAGATGGTCTCCATGACAGAAGGCCAGAAGGCCTCTCTCAGCCCCGAAGCTGTCAAGTTTCTCGGCAATCTGCGTCACCCTCCGCTACCCAGTCTCCTCTCCGGCTTCCTGACCATGCCCAGTCGCATCCAAAGCATTCGAGACACTTTCTCCGGCAAGCTCGAAGAGGGCGAAGAGAAACTGATCAAGCAGCATAATATCCAAGTCAAAGAGATCGAAATCGCCGGCGTTCCAGTCGTCGTCATCGAACCGGCCCAAATTCAACCCCATAAGAGGAGCAAGATCCTGTTCAATGTACACGGCGGTGGCTTCACTATTGGAAGTCCTCGAGATCGATGTGCGTTGACTACCGCTGTCGAGCTGGGTGTGACTACCTACTCGGTTCGGTATACACGCTCCCCTGAGGCTCGGTACCCTGTCGCGCGAGACCAGTGCCTCTCTGTGTACAAAGAGCTCATTACCAACGGACCACCAAATGGCAACGGTCCCATTCCCCCTGCCGAGATATACGCCCAAGGGAGCTCATCAGGCGGTCAAATCCTACTCTCCATGATGATCAAGGCACATCAAGACGGTACACCCCTACCAACGGCCGGAATGTACCTCTGCAGCCCAGCAGCAGACCTCACTGGGGCCGGAGACACGATGGTATCAAACGCGAGCCGCGACGTGTTGCCCACCAGTTTCCTCTGGAGCATGGCACTGCAGAACTACCCCCCGGAAGGCGGCATCGATGACAAGGATCCTCAGTATTCGCCCATTCACTACAAGGGCTACGATACAAAGTTCCCAAGGACTGTTATCACTTCCGGTACGCGAGATATTATGCTCAGTTCCGCAACGCGGTTGTACTGGGTGCTGCGTGAAGCAGGTATCGAGGTTGAACTGCTGGTTGGAGAGGGTATGTGGCATGGTTTCAATTGGGATCCAGTTATGCCTGAGGCTCTGCAGACTCGCAAGGCGGTTCTCGCGTTTCTTGAGCGTCGAGATGATCATAACAAGACTTAGCGTGTGAGTTAGGAAGTCTGCAAAGTCACGGAGAGGGGATGTAGATAGTCCAGGATACAGTTTTGCTCATTATTAAACCCGTAAAGCGGGTGAATGCCTGAAAGTTTGTGTCAAGAAGTGTAAGAAGAGAAGTACAAAATCCCCATCGCATCCCCCATTCGAAAAATGTGTGCTGTTCCTGGAAGAACAAGTTCCCAACGACCACCGATCTCTCCCTCTAAAGTTTCCAATCTATGCCCGACTCATGGGGGCGCTCGCGATTTTGATCTGTCGTAACAGCTGCCAATGCTGGTCAGGTCTGTAAAGCTTTGTGAGCAACTGTTTAGTTGCGGACGAAAGCAGTGCAGTCCTCGACGGGCTCGAGCTGGTCGTCGTGGCAGGGCTCGGTCTCGGGACCGGTGATGTAGTGGCAGTTGTCGCCGGCCTCGTTGGAGTTGAACTCGATGGCGGCGCAGACCTGGATGTTGGCAATGTCACCGACAGCGACCTTGGCGTTGATGGTGGCAAGGGCGGCCTTGCTCTGGCAGAGAGACAGGCAGTGGTTGACATCGGTGGCGTGGCAAGCGTCGGAGGCGTCGCGGTGCTCCTTCTTGAAACCCTTGCCGCAGATGGGCTGGTAGTGGGTGATGTAGTTGTCACGCTTCTGGAGACCCTTGGAGGAGCAGGCCTTGCAGGGCTTCTTGACGGGAGGGCGGACGGGAGAGACGGGGGAGACACCGGAGCCGGACTCGGAACCCTTGCCCTTGTCGCCGCCGAGGAGGTTGGTGAGGAGATCGACGTCAATGAGAGCGTTGTTATCCTTGGCATCACCGAGAGCGTCAACATCGAGCAGAGGACGGTCACCACCAGAGCCGGAGCCGGAGGGAGATCCGCCGGTGCTGCCAGAGGGAGAGCCAGAGCTGGAGCCAGTCTTCTTGTCACCGCCGAGGAGGGTGGTAAGGAGATCAACATCGATCAGGGCGTTGTTGTCCTTGGCCTCACCCAGAGCATCGAGGTCGAGCAGAGGACGGTCGGCGCGCTTCTGGTTGGTGAGGGCCTTGATGTCAATGATGGCGGGCTTGCCACCCTTGTTCTTGCCGCCAACCTGGAGGTTGAGGAGCTGGTCGGAGTAGCTGCGACGGTCGTGGTTGAGGAGGTCGACGTCAATGAGAGCGGGCTTGCCCTTGTCGGTCTGGCCGAGAGCATCAATGTCGATGAGCTGGTCAATGCCGCCACCGTTGCTGTTGCTGCCATCCTCGTAGTACTCATCGTCACCGTTGTCGTAGTGAGAGCCAGAGTCGGAACCGTAGCCGGAGCCGTAGTTGCGCTTCTTGAGGTCGTTGAGGAGGTCGAGGTTCAGGAGACCATCCTCGCCGAGGAGCTCAAGGTTGAGGATGTCGCCGTTGTCGCCGAGCTGGACGGACAGGAGAGGGTCGACAGTGACCTCATCATCCTCGACGTAGACCTTGTCACCCTCGCCAATCTGGCCAGTGGTCTTCATGTACTCCTCGAGCTGCTCCTCAGTGAGGAGGCCGAGAAGGACAAGGAGCTCAAGGTCGAGGACGACGGTGGGCTTCTTGCAGACGGCCTCGGTGACCTCGTAGCAGCCACCGGGCTTCTCGCAGCGCTTGGTGTAGTGACCGTGGTGAACAGGCTTGGTGGGCTTAGGCTTGGGCTTGGGCTGTTTCATGTCAGTGATGTGCTATGAAGCTGTAAGAGGTAGATCACTCACGCCAGTGGGAGTGACGCAGACGTAGTCATCCTTCTTCTCAATCTTGTGAGGACGATCGGTCTTGATGTCGATCTTCTTGCAGACACCGAGGTCGATGATAGCAGAGAGATCGAGCAGGCAGCCCGAGTCGCGGGAGAGGACCTCCAGTTGAGCGATGATATCAGCCATTGTAGAAGTTGGGTTCGCTTGTGCGGGGGAGAGCGAGTTATTAGGGAGTTGTTGTAAGTTGTGCAGAAAGATGTCTGTAACGAGAGAAAAGTGGTCGGTTTGCAATGAATGAGTGACTGAAGACAAGTGCCCAGGCTGTTTGTTGCTGAGTGAAGCTGGTGATGAGAAGAAAGACTGGACTTTGGGAGATGATGAGGCCCGTTATATAGGCTATTTGCTTGCCTTACGACCCCATCATGAACGCACTCAAAGTCTGAGCACACGGTAGGTCAGGGGCACGGTGGACATCATCCTGAGACTTCGAGATGAGCCCTCGAGGGAACAACAACTCTAGTGTCGACCCGCACGACTCCATCGAGCTTCATCAAAAGCCGTGTTGACAGGTCTCCTGCAGGACGTTCGACCCGATGAGGGAGAGAAATTGGGCGAGATCCATCTTAGTGGAGGCCGGCAGAAGCAACCTGCCAAGGGCCATCCCTCGGCTCCTCGCCGGGAGGCCCATCGAGTTGCGGGGCACAGGGCGAGAAGCGTTCTAAGTTTGTTGCCCAAGACATTTCGTATGAGCTCTCTCCTTGATCAGCAGGCTCGAGCCGGCTAGGGACTTACGTATTAAGCTCAGGGGATGAGGGACGAGTCTGTCAAGCTTACTCCGTTCCGTGTCTTGTGCTGAAGAGTGAGTATGGCCTCCGGCTCTCGCAAAGCCCTTCCAAGGAAAACCTATCGTTCGATGAATTAGGTCGATCAATACCGCATCAGACCTCAGTCTCGAAATTTCCCCAATTATGGCACCCCATATTATGGTGCGGCAGTCTGTCGCTCATATGCAAGGGATGCGACTTAGCTCAGTGTGGCGCCCGGGGACGTGGGAGCCGCCACACAGTCGAACCGTTTTGGACCAGGCACTGACCATTAATAGCGAGACATGCATCGGGAGTAAGGGCAACGGGCTGCCAGAATAATTGCCCTGCAGTTTTTGGGTCAGGCTCAGTGGTGGTGTTCGTATCATGGTGAGACTGGCGGCAGCTGCCTGTGGAGCACGAATTAGACAGTGGCTGATCGTGACTGTCGATGGAAAGAGGATGCAGGTCGGATTAAAATGTCTATTGAACGTCCAGCTTGTTGTCATCATGATATCATCTCGAAATATGTCTTTTGAGCCTCTGAATCGTCGCATGGGAAAGCCCGCCCGGATCGAGCCGGTGCATACCAGCCAGGGCCCATGTCGTGCGGTCGGAAGCTTCGCCTAAGCGATTCGCGAACTGATTGTAATTCTAAGGTCTCAGTGCCTCCAAGTCCTTGGTCTGAGACAAAAGGTGGTCCAGCGGCAAGAAGAGGATGTCTCCAGGCTTCGAATCGCCCTTTAGTGCCCTCAGCTCCTCGAACGTGGCCCAGGACCATCCTTCGCACTTATCCGGCTCCATTGTCTTGCATCAGAGATGATCAGCACCTGGTTCAATTTGCCCCCTCGGGCCATGGTCTACTGTCATGAGCTGAGGGATGAGGGAGGGAAGACTCACCTGTGGCTCGGCTGATGGATCAGTAGCCTCACACCAGGCAAATAAGGTGATGTAGTGCTTCTTGTCGGACTCGAAGACATCATTGGTTACGGCCACAAGCTTGCTAGCTTTGATCTTCAGCCCTGTCTCCTCCTCCGCCTCGCGCACGGCACAGTCAAGAGGGTCCTCTCCATATTCGAGATGCCCACCGGGGAGCTGATACTTGCCTGCCGCGTCTCACGTTAAGCGAAAAAGCCTATGAGGTGGGAATATGTCTTTAACTGACCTGCGCCGTGACTGGACTTGCGCTTCCCGTAGAGGAGGCGATTGTCTGGGCTCACGATGAGAACTCCGACGCCGACGCAGGGTCCTACCCCACTACTCTGAGCCATGACGGGAGCTGTTGCTTCTTCGAATCCGGTAATGAGCGGGTGGCTGATGTGCTGCGGTGCTGTTGAGGCGAGTTTAGATGACGATGATGCTTTTTTCTTGGAGTCGCGAACTTGATGGGCGAATGAATGAGGAGGCAAGAGGAAACGAGGTGACTGTGGTGGCTTTTTAGTGAGGAAATGATTCACTCCCCACCGACCTCGGACTCGGTACGAGATGACTACGACGATGAATGACTGCGCATCAGTGCAAATTGCTCACATAGTTTGTTACAAGGTTGATTCGAGATGTTTCTCAATGACCCTCACAATTCGAATTATTGATGAGTCGCGAAGTGGAAGATGAGGCTCTGTCGGGCTCAGCCTCGCTTGGGTGCCGCAATGGTTACCTACCACGTTAGGCAAATGCGTCATGCACGACCATCAGGCACGTGTGATCTTTCTAGAACAAGATAGTGCACTTCGAATTGTACTAATCAGCAGTGCTGCAATCTTTTGAAGGACTATAGTCACATTTGACTATTTTGTCATATTGTAAAGTCAGTCTCGTTAGACTTCAGCCTACCTGAGCGTCGCTGACCAGTGTAAGGCACACGGTGAGGTCAGCCAAATGCGATCCATGATAGACTTTTCGAATGTTGACGTAGATCCTCCTTATCCGAATTCCGAAGTAAGCCTTTACGCCGGTTACTGTCGGCGTGATTCTACCCTGTGATGACATCCGATCGCTAGTAGTTGAGGTAATTAACTTTATCACTCGGGTACTCGTGCCTATCGCAACAATGCGAATGATCGCATCGGAGTAGATTCGGAGCAGTTTCGGCGAATGCACTTGTGCTAGGGCAGGCAGGCATCCGTTTCGATTTGACAGTGTTCCAACACTTCTCTTGAGGTGACTCGGGTCCCACGTGTGTTCTTACGTTCTCCGGGCACAAAATCACCTTGCCCACCACGAAAGGGCACGGGTCAAGCACTTTCGATTGACAATATCGATGAATGAACAAAATGACATATGGTTTCCTACCAGACTCCCAAAATAGAATTGCTATAGGCATACGTTTTTAAGTCTTGAACACGATCAGAGCATCGTCGCACGGGGATGGACCGATATCCGGCCACCTCTCCGTCTGCCACCCCAACGCACGACGTGCCATGTCCAACTCGAGGAAGTTCGCCAGCGCTTGGCTATCCCACAAAATCTCCCGCCTCCTACGCGACCGTAGCATACCTATGATTCTTAACCTTACTGCCTCATCAGTGCAAAAAACATAGAGTTGGTAGAGCGCTGTGGTCAAGTCTGTCTTCAACCCGTAGAAAGGTCGCTCCGTCTTGCTCCATAGGCGGTCGAGATCGTCGAGGAGAGCACTACATTCAGCAGCGCCTAGTTGTGCTGTGTGCGGATTGTCGCAGTCCTCCGAAATACAATCCTCCTCAAGTAACAACTCCCACAGTTTGTACTGAATCTTCAAATTGACGATCCTCTCCAAGTTGTTCGCATACTCTCCAGAGTCTTCCAGCCCCTTGACGATGGCCTGGAACTGATCCTTCCAACTCTCGAGTCGCTGTTTCAACGACGCCCATTGCTTGTTGCATTCTGAAGTCTCATCATCCCAGTCGTCATTCAAATCCCATGATATATGGCCGATAACGTCGTCAAAAGTGTTCAACATGTCCTCAGCCTCGATGAGGGTGCGTAACTTCCCAGCGGGTCTGTTCTGCTTGCTCTTCGGGGCCAAGAATGGTGTGATGTCCGCGAATAACCGCGTTTCGGAGAAGAGCCCAACTTGACTGCTAATGGCGTGGAATATTCGCACCATTTCTTCGATATCACAATGAGGCAAATGTGTGGTAGGCTTGTGGTTCGCGATTAGTTCCGTCCCAGACCTGATGTGCCGAATTGCTTCATCATAATTCCCGCGCAGGCTCTCGAGAAGAGCAAACGAGACGCAACATGTCAGTACAGTGATCAGATCGTTGGTTGACAGTGTCGCTCGACTGTGCTCGTGTATAAGACCTGATATGGCTTCGTTGTAGTGCCGCAAAGTGAAGGCGTCGTTGTTCGCTACCGTGCTAGGTTCGCACATGGTGTAGTGCCAATGCGTGGCGCCCAACGCCATAACCGCATGTCTGACACACGAATTACTTTGACTCGGTCCCTCGAACGATTTCTGCCAGAAACTCTTGTTCATAGATTCGGAAATCTCCATGTCGTGAATGGTGCTGGCGAAGAAGTGGGTGTAATAATACGCCTCCAGGGGGTCTCCAGGGATCAGCAGCGCCATAGGCGGTCCAAAGGCTTGACTTCGATGCGCATCAAGGACCATGGCTAGTCTTGACGGGCGTATTGCCAGGTCTGTTTTCGCTGCCAGTACCGGTGCGTCCGCTGGCTCTCTCCGTTTGGGCGGATGCGTAGCGTAGCCGTCGCATACGAACCCGCCTGAAGTGCATCTTCGGCAGACGGGCTTGGCCTCGTCGCATTTCTTGCGTCTCTTCTTGCTGCTGTCGATTAATTGAGGCGTAAATTACATGTGATGGTGATACTTACCAAGTCAGGCAACCGGTTCGTGTCTTAGGGGCGAAAGCTCGCTTTCGCTCCTTGCCTTTTGGCGCCACTTCATCATGCATCGCGTAAGAGTTGAGCGTTGGGCGCGTAGTCCACTATAGCGACGAGAAACGGGATATGAGAGGCCCTGACCGCATCGTTGGTAAATTATACGCGGAGTCTCAGCCTTTTCATATTGTGCTGTCACGATGCAGGGGAATGCATAGAGTGCCGTCGACGGCAGGACGTGATTGGCTTCTTATACGCGCATCAAAAAGACTTGCTATATTTAGACTAGTACCAGGTCGGATGTGGTTAATCAATTGGAACGTACCGAAGGAGTCAGACCGTCATGGGCGTTGACACAAAAGAGAGTTTGGTCTAACTATGACCGTCGTAGATCCCATTATTTCCCCGATCATGGCTCTCAGCCTGCATATTAGCCTAGGAGGTTTATACACTTTAGAGTAAGTGAACACGTTGTCAAGCAAGGTGTAGATAGTCGATAGTCGCGTTTCGAATGACACTCTTATTCGGATATCCGGCCATGACACGGCGACCAGAGTGTCCTTTCTGCAATCCGCGATTGGGTTTGTGATAAGGCCGGTTCATGATTCGATGATCCCGAGATCCGCGTCTAGACTTCGGAAGCTTTAGTGCGAATGCCGGAGAACTTCTCCTCTGGTCGTGGCTCGTCGCTGATCCTGTGTCGTGCTCAAGTTTGCGGCCTGCATCTCGTTCCGCTGCTCGAAAGACTTGCCTCAACACACGACATGACGTGTTCATGTTCAAAACCAGCGCAAATTCGATCCGCCTGCTCAAATATGTGTCGTTTTCGAGGACGAGATCAGCCGATGCGCAAGCCTCTCCCCACATGTTGACGCCTTACACTAAGGCACGCAGCTCGGGAGTTGAGCGCTGATCAGAGTAGGGAATCTCTTCCCGCGGGATCGGGATGAGGCGCAGACATGCTATGGTTGAACAGTCTCGAAGAAGCGTGGGCTTCGAGAGCTCACATCGAGGAGCGCGGTCGTCTGCGGCCAGTGTCGAGATGGCCCAAGACGAAAGAGCGCGATCACCTTGCCCTGCGATCAAGCGGACCCAATTCCCACGGCAAGCTCCAAACTGTTGAGAGAAATGTTCTTGCTGTCCCAGCATTCACGTCACGGCGGTGACGTCTGAGTGCTACTAATGTTGCAAGTGTCTGCCATCACCTGCCGCCACCTGCAATCACCCGGAGCTGCCTGCTGTGAACGATCTCACCAGAGGAAGGCGCAATTCAACTGACTCCTCCTCAGCCAGTGCTGAACATGCAATGCGATCGCCAACATCTGACCGCTTGGTTCAGTGCCTCAAATTAGCTTCCAAGGCCATGCTCCGCAGTCTGAGCAAAGCCATCGCCTGTCCTTCGCGTCGACTGTCAACACCTGACAAAAGAATCACAAGGCGAAGCCATCCGTACCATTCGAGGTCTACGCTTCTTTCAGGTTTGGTGCTTCAGCAAAATGGCTTGTCAGCATTATCTCTCCTTCGCCCGGCGTAGAGACTTCGCAGGATTATCCAAACGTCGACTTCGTCGTGCTGCGAAATACGATGAGGATCGTGAAGATTTTTTGAAACCTTGCCGTCGAGTAGGTCTTTTCTCGCATTCTTTCGCATTCTCGCGCTGAACGCAGCTGCTCTTTCTGAGTAGTGCGGTATTTGGGGACACCACCCAGCGCACTGTGAGAGTCATGAGCCGATGATGGATGTGACGCAATATCATCTCCTTCATTGTGAGATATCCATCGACTGGTACAAAGGATTTCTCTCCCGGAACGAAGATTGCAAGGTTCACCACACGAATTTGGCTGGCGCTTACACCACTATGACCAGGCTTATGGAAATAAGCCTGGAAGTCCTCGGTGGAGTTTCAATGGACATGTTGCGTCTGGAACATGCATTCCAAAATCTCGACAGGATAGATTTCCAAATGGAAGCGTACTCAACTGACCGTTACAACGGGCATGACGGAGGGTCAAGACATGTTCACATGATGTTGGAACTTTGGTATGAGACAGACGACCTGGTCGAAGACGTCATCCAGTGGGCGGAATCAGGCCCTTTCAATTCAGAGATTCGACCGCTGAATTCGGAGGCTTGCCATATCCAGGACGACTGGGCGGAATGGAGGGGGAGGGTCGATCATGAGTTGGAATTTCATCAAGGTATTTTGGGAGAGATTAGTGAGGGTAAAGCAGAAGCGGAAATGCTGCTCAGCGAGCTGTCCCTCAAACGCCATGAGATGGAGCTGAGACTCTTCAGACAGCTCGGGAGTGGGAAGTTTGAAAGCAACTCATGCAAAGTCCAGGTAAGCTTACCATTGCACTCAGAAACACGATGATGGTACAATCTTTTATGCTGACTTCAACCTCAACATTAGTGAGCCAGTGTACCTAAGGTACTCAGGCAACGCACCAGGAGCGCCACTAACACGAAGTGTCCCTTTTGATCGGACTACATTTCATATTCCCAAAGTCCAGTTCGCAACCAAGTGTTTGTTCGGTTCTGTCACGCATTGTATAACGATTGTAGACCATCATGTGCAAGTACGACACCAAATAAGTGCTGAGCCGTCCTCGCCAAGGATCACTGATAAGCATATTCTGCTGCGCTCTGTTGCACATGAGTGCACAGCAAGTTTAGTCCACTCATCCATAGCATCGGAAGCTCCAAGATACCATCCGTGTAGTCTTACAGTGGCTTTGCAACGAGCTGTTCGATGCTACGAAGCCAATATAAGATGACGCCTAGATCTATCTATGCAGCACCTCGCCACGACCACGATATGCGAGGCGCTCACAGATACGCAGCGGCAGACTCGTCAGCTTGGTGCTATCCAGGAGTATCTTGCAAGGCGGAGAAAACGGTTTGATACTGTGCCACTTTTGACCAAAAAATGCAATGCCATGTTCGCAGATACTGCCTCCTCCTCGTCATCTTATGTTTTCGTAATAGCAGATTTTGCGGACTCCAAGAAAGAGTTTCTGATTGCTAAGTACGAGCCGATACCCGAATGAGGCCACACACTTCGCAAGCTTGGCGCAAAACCGTATTCGACGCATATTTTGAATCCGATCTCTACATCTGTTGACACCGGTGCTTCACTGATTTCCCGTTCTCTTTGGCACCTCGCACTGGTGAGCAGCCCGTCTCAGGTCGCCAGCTGACGGCAGGTGTCGCCCGAAGAGCGCTCCTGTGCAATTTCCCTGTTGACCTTCTCGCGTGGAGGGATTTCTGCTCAGAGCTCGCGATCCTCCCTTTAGGTCGGCATCGTGATCATTCGCGTTCCCAAGATTCCTGTTTCTGGCGGAGAATCACGACAGCCATTGCATCAACGTGTGCCGATATCCGGACAGCATGTCGGACTCTGAATCAATCTTCACCGGAGAGTCCTCTGATCAGGAGGAGAATGAGCGGAAGCGCATCGAGGAAAATGAGCGCAAGCGTATCGAGGAGGAGTTCCTCGACGCGATGGAAATACACGCCTCCAACGTGCGCATGGACTTTGACAAGTGGATGAGGGAAGTCATCATCATGATACTCAACAAGGCGGCCCGCAACACTGAGTGGCCTCTCGGTCTGCTAAAGACCGCCATCAACGCTGCCGCCAAGAAACACGGTAAGTGCGCAAGGTGCCGACTTGGAGGACGTCGCTGACATCTCTGCTTGTCGAAAGCCCAGCTACGCGGTCACGCCAGACGTGTCGAGCTGCTTCAAGTCGCTACACAAGACGCTGACGATGTGGTGCCGGATGATGACAACAAGCACGATCTCGTTTTCACACGAAAAGATCTGAAAGAATGTATCAACCCATCAGAGAGCCTCGGACGAACTGGTAGTCGCTTCAAGAGTCCTCAAGACCGGCTGTATTCCCTGTTGCGTCATAAGGTATCTGGGAAGGGGCCCATGAAACTGCGCGCTGCTTTGCGACAGCGTCAGCTAAAAGCCAAAAAGGCGAAGAAACGCGAGGAAGAAAGGAAGCTCGTGGCCGAAAAAGAAAGAAGAGCTGAGGAGGATAAGGCGAAGAACACCCCTCTCAACCATGGCCAGGAAACCGCACGTTCCGAGAACAGCTCGCAACAGGATGACGACGTTGACAGTCTCGCCGATGTTCCTATTCTTGATGAGAGCGAGCTCCAAGGCAGACTTGGTCCCAACACGTCCGACTCGGACGACGACCCTGTCGACGAGGCGCCGGCCCCACTGAGCAGTCAGATTGCTCCTCGTTCACTGAAAAGAGCCGTTCACCCGGGGTTCCGGCAACAAACCAGATATGATCGACGCAAGATGCGGCCAGACATGAGCAAAGACGAGCAGATTGCACAACTCTTTGACAAAGTGAAGAAATTGGAGCAAGAACTCAGCAAACAGGCGGCTCGTGTCGAAAGGCACAAGCGAGCACGGGCCACAGCAGAGCTTGGATAGGATAAAGCAAAGAAGGCGGTGGCACGCATGCAGGATGAGACTGAGGTGGAACGGGCGGCGCTCGCTGAACTGAAAGAGAATCTGGAAAGAGAAAAGCAGGTTTTCGAGCATGATCGCCGAAATCTCCGAGGCCTGAAAACGAAGGTCGAAGCGGATTTCTGGTGAGCAACCCTCTCGACAACTTCGCGCCTCGGCCCAGCGGCTTTTGACTTATGTAGTCAAACAGAAGCAGTCAGTGGCGCTGTTGAAGATGAAGCATGAAGACGTTACAAGGCGCGATGGAAATGATAGTTGCTCCAAAAGGTTCCAAGGTTGCTCGAATTATCGCACACATATAAACACATAGCTACAGCAATGCAGCCGTTCGTCCCCGATACATTATACCACCTCCTAAAGTCATTTCGTCGTAAACAACCTCCTTGTAACTCCTCGCGCATGATTCACCGTCATGATTATGATGTTTTTAATAAGCACAGATCCGGAAGATCTGCCCGTCCAGTAATATGCAATAATGAAACGTCCGTCCACACAAGGCCCGCCTCAATGCAGTCTTTCCTTCACGTATACCAGTGCCGCGAGTCCAGCGCAGCATCTTGTGCTCATGTCATGCTGACACCACGGACAACGCACCGTCATCGATACGTTTGACGAATGCGCAAACTCTCCAGGTCCACCAAGAGCGCCCTCCGGGTTCGACATGGCCTCGTACAGCTTGCTGGGCATGTCGTGGTAGTAACGACATCCACAACACTCCACGAACATCTTGGCCAATGGCTCGCTACCGCTTGAGGCGGTTGGTGCAGTGTTAGAACCTGTGAGGCTGGTGGCAGATGTCAGGACGGGTGACTGGCCGCCGCTGCTGTCTGAGGCACTGGATGAGAAGAGTTGCGATCTCGGCGAAGGCGGAGCAAGGCCATTGATGGTAGAGAGCGAGAGCGAGGTGAAGTTCGTGGGCTTATTCCGAGGGACCGGTGCTGTGGGAGCTGCCTTCCGTGCGGCTTCAAGGTACGAAGCGGGCCAAGGAGCAGCCACAGAAGACTGGTCTCTGCTCAAAATGAGCTCCCGAACTTCTGAGGCACTGTCGTCATCCTCTGTGCCCTCAAAATTGAAGGGTGCCCTCTGCTTGCTTCTGTCGGCCGATTTGAGTGCTGGATGCTTCAGCCGAGGGCCGTGGGCACTGGAATCAGATTGTGTTCGACGCTCCGTCCCCAGTGACCGGGTGCCAGCTTCTGGGAATGCCGCCCTGACCTTTTGAGCTGCGACCTGGATGGGGTCAAGTTCTTCTTCGGTGGCTGCCCGTGGCGCGAAAGGTGGTCCAGGTGAGCTCTCCGATCGACGGGCCGCAAGCTTTTTCTTGTCGTTTCCGGGAGCAGCTTTCGGTGCTAAGGAGAAAATTCCCTTCGCAGATTGTGGTCGTGAAGTGTCCGGGGTGGTCGCATTAGTGGTAGGAGTTCCTGCAGAGTGGTACTCATCCGACAAAGAACCGTCCGAGGAATTGGTCTGCGCACGGCGAAAGAAAGGAGGCTGTTGCTGAAATGCTGCTGTCGAGCTGACACTTCGGTTGGCTGCCTGACCATTTGGCAAAACGGACAGGCTCGGGCGTACAGGAGCTTTGCCGAAGGCTGCGCGAGCAGCTTCCTTAAAGCTACGCTTCGTGCTGTTCGAGCTCACAGGACCTGTCGTAGCAGCATCGATAGACGCCCGTCGTGGGGCAGCTCGCGCGCTAACGTTCGCATATGCGTTCGGATTCTTATCCGCTGACTGCAAGCGTCCGAAGCTCGACTTCAGACTCAAAGGACTGTCCATGCTGCCAACAGACTTCCGTTTGGGGTTCTTCCGAGGCGGTTCAGGTGGCGGGGGTGAGTCTGTAGAGGTCGGCCAGCTCTTAAAAGTGTGCAAATCGGTAGAAGATCCGTGACCTTGCTGATGGCGGCGCGGAAAGTCCAAGGAGTGTCTGCCTGGCAATACTAAATTTGGCGAAGAATTTCGTGCACCAGTCATATGTGTCAAATTTCCGTCCACTGAAGCTCGTGTGTCTCGGATATCGTTCTCGTTGTCGGAATCTTGTGTGTCTTGCTTACTTCTGAGACCAACACGAGTGCGCCACTTGTTGATCGTACTAAGCTCAGGTGACTGTGGTTCACTCGAAGAAATGAGCGTTGCCGCGGATGGTGATGTTCGCCAAGTGCTCGGAGGGTAGCGACTACGGGTGCTAGACGGGGGTCCTGTTGCTGAAGCTCCGGTTCGCCGCGTACTCTTTCCTGGCCGCAGCGCGGGATGGGTGCCTAGCTCGTCCTCTTTGGCTTGCCTGGCCTCAATCCTGCGTTCTTCCTCCTCAGTGGCGACGCGATGCTGTTCAAGCTTGATACCGCCAATGAACCCGCCGTCAAGTGACAAATCAATGGAAGGCCGCCTAACGTCAAAGGTTGACTTTATTAATGAGCTGAAAGAGCTCGATCGACTCCGACTTGTGCGGGAGGACGTTGCAATGGGCGGCGGCTCGACAAGATCAGACGTAGTTGTTGAGTGGCCTCTTGATTGTTGCAACGAAGTAGGAGTTGCTGGGAGGTTGTGGCCGCTGTCTGTGTACTGGCGTGATCCAGATGCCAGAGTGGGCGAAGGAGGAGGAGGTTTGCTCAGCCGTCTTGGCTTCGACTTGGCCAGTTTGGAGGCTTGCTCCTTTTCTTTCTTTGCGCCTTTCTTGTCTTGCTTTCTTTGTGTGTAAGCTTCCCAACTAGGAGACTGGCACACGGACCGACGGATTTCGAGATCAGCGTGGACCGAAGCGTCGATCGTGGCGGCGCTAGGTCCGCTAAGTAAGGTATTAGCGGCGACGCCGTTGGAATTGTCATCTCCATTCAGCCCAGCGCGAGCGGGCGCCTTTGTGTCTTTCATGGCGGCGTCAATACTCCCTTTTGCTGGCAAGAGAGTGTTGGCAAAAAGGGGAGCCGGCTGCAGGGCGGCCAATCGCGGGTCGATTGAAGAAGGGAGGGTTGCGTTGGCATAGTGCTGGCCCGAGGCGACCTCGAGACCAGAGTCGAATATGGGCGCAGATTCTTTGTGAATTGGTCCAGACTTTGCACCGGTGAGAGGGAAGGCTCTGGGCCTTACTGATGGAGGGTTCGGAAGTGCATTTGCGTTGTGCTAATTGGGAAAAGACGTTCATTAGCCTGAAGCAGAGGTCGCAACAACGCGGGAAGAATAATTACCGTGCGCATTGACTGCATACGATCAGGGACTCCAGCCTGATGTAGCGTATTAGCACCCCGGTACTGGTGGGTTGCTGCGGCCATGAGGGTGGGACTGGCCCCGGTATTGGGTGCTGGTTGGGTCCAAACTTGGTGATGTGCTGGCTTGCGTCGGTATTGCACCTTAAGCAATAGTGTGCATGCAAAGTGTCAGCACTGGCTCCGAAGGCGTCGCTTCCAGTAGAATTGGCGATTTCGGTGCGGACAGGTAAGATCCTCAGGTGAGAAAGACGTTATGTGCGGCGCGTGGCAGCGTGCGTGGCCTGGGATTGGAGGCTGGTTGCGGTCAAGCTGGGCTTGCGAGACCAAGATGCAGCGCGCGTATGTAGCTAAGCTGCAAGACCAAGGCAATAAACTCAGCTTTGCTGCAATGACCAGCAGCTAGCGGAATAAGCAATGGCACCAGATTGGTGAATGATGAATCAATGATGAAGTGTTAATCGTGGAAGGCTGTTCGGGTGCGTTCTGTCCTGAAGCTGAATGATGTTCGTGGTGGGTTCCTTTGCGCCACAGTATTCGTGCTGGACAAGCAAACAGGATGTGGCGGTCAAAACATGTCCAGCTCGTTTGCCGGCGTCAGAGCAAGACCTTTCGGGAACGGAGGTAAGATTGGCAGGCTGAGTAGCCGGAAAGCAAACAATCGTGGAAGAAATGCGAGGCGCGAAGTGTCGCAGAGAGGGACCGGTCGACCTCGTCTTCAAGTACAGTTTGTGAGCTTCCTCAGCCCTGGCCGCTTTCATCAGAGGCTGATCTAGTCAAGGTTTCGTCAAAGTGCGAACGACGTCAAGACCAGCCTACCACCCTGGCCCTAGCGGCCGGCCTCTTGCGATACGAAGCAAGCTGGATGGATGAGCGGGTATGGCGTTGGCGGGATGCTCCCCTGTTGGCTTGGGGAAATCGAGAAGCGCAGCGAAGAAGAAGCATTGTGGATGAGCAAGGCAGCAATGGCGAGCGAGGATTGGCTGCACATCATTTGCACCTGCAGGAGATCTAGTGGATGGGTGGGGTGGCTGCCCACTGTACCTGGTGTCAGTGCAGCAAGTTACAGCGGATATGCCGGCCTGTCAGTCACAACTTCCTGCGCAAGCTGTTGGAAATCAGGCGTCAGTCCGTCATCAAGCACCTGGTGATGTTTATCGCACATACAAGTGCCCAGCATCAGGTTTTCCTCACGTCAACTGCGTCACCGCATTGTGCGACTAGTTGGCTTGCACTCCAGGGTCAATTGTAGGCATTTCGTAACACCTCTGCGACAATTTCCTTCACCCCTTCACCGCCACCAACCTCGGCTGCACAAGTGAGCAGCCCAGGCAAAGCAGCAGGAAAAAAATTAATGTGTTCTGGGCTGCGTCGCCTACGTTCCCTGCGGGTTTCACTCCAGCCTAGCCCACCCCATCGCTCGAATACGAAGTTGACTGCTTCACATCCGACACGTCAACGAACCATGCGCAGTCAACCCACCTTCTGCGGGCCAATCCCCGTCCCCAGACGCCATGCGATTGCGATCCCCGCCGTTGCCCGCTGGCAGGATCCGTCCCAACCTTCCGTAACTTAGTCGCCTTCACGTCAACAAGCGCAGTGCGCAAGCGATAGTGAATCCAGCGATCATGCAAGCACTAACCTCTACCGGTAGTGGTCTTATTGCTTTCCGCACGGTAATATAGACCAGCGCCCTTGTTACGATTCTGCTGAGCAGCGGATCGCTTGCATGAGCTGCAGGGGGTTCATTGTGCGACCGTGCTGTAAATAGAACCCGGCTCGGCGGTCGGAATGAACAGCTAACTACAACGCGTTGCTGTAATTCCCCTGGCCGTTCGACCATGCTATCAGGTACTGGACGAGCAGGAGGCTGGGACAAAAACCGACTTTGCGATTTAGCAGACATGGGGAATCAGGCTTTCAGTAGTCTTACTATTCGCAGCCACATAGCAACGCTTACCACTTTGTATGTATCTTTAGCGTTTACATCTCGACACTACTTGGCCAATTGTATCTCCACACTGTATTTCCTGACCTGGAATCAGCGATGCGGAGAATCAGTATGTTACGGCACCTCTATTGCTCTCTGGCGGATGATCCGGGTAGCGGTTTAGCGCAGGTCGACCGGACGATCGTTGGTTTCGATCATGCAGATGATCGAAGTGTAGCTGTTCGCGGCGAGATGGCTGATAGACTGGCGCCACTCCGAGCCACCCGATGTTGCATGTTAGAATGCACGAAAGATGGCTGGATGTTCGGATATCTGAACTATCTTGGCCGGCTTGAACGCTTCGCACGCCAATCGCGATCACGGTCAGCTGATTGCCGAGCTGCGCGCTATAGTTTACGCCTTCATAAATGGAACAGTCTTCAGGAGTTCGTAGGTGTGAAGGAGTGAGTCGAAAGATGTAGGTTCAGAATGAAGCTCTGCACGCGCTGTCCCTTCTCGTTGGTTGTTCTTTACCCTGTACGCTCTACCGTCAACCCAACAGGGGTCAACGGGAGTGTTTAGTACACAAAGCCTAGAGGGCAAATAATGGCGGATGATCTGAGTAAAAATTTTGGATTTCTCCGGTTGGGTTGAATTAGTGGTAAGTCTAGGCGTCTCACTACGTTGTTCTTGTATCTTTCGAATAGCACGATCTGCTTGATGGTTTGCCTGGAGGAGCAGTTTGGATGAGGCGATTGGAAAGCACTACACTCAATGCCAACCACCACATAAATCACATCGGCAGTAAGTACTGAATGAAACCGCATGGGATATTTTCAGGTAAATCATGATTTTAAAGTTCACGCAATTGATTGGGAAGATTTGATGCGTTTGTTGAGCGTTGCGATGATTATGTAACGCTGATCATTATGTAAGCATTATACTCACGTGACAGCCCCTCAGCCCACAAGCACCTTTTCGTCCACAACCACCGAAATTCTACGCCAACGCTTTTCGACGACTCATCACTCAATCAGCACCGATCAAAAATCCATCAAGATGGGCAAAGTTCACGGATCCCTCGCCCGTGCCGGTACGTCCATACCCGAATTTCGATACTCCACGACTTTCTCGACTTTTTACTGATGATTTCCGATAGGCAAGGTCAAGTCTCAGACTCCTAAGGTACGCACCCCGACCGACGCCACCGAAACGATTTCGAGATGCGCACAATCGCCACGATAATTCCCGCCCACGACACAGTTACTGACCAGGACTTCCACGAATAGGTTGAGGCCCAGGAGAAGCCTAAGGTCCCTAAGGGCCGTGCTCTCAAGCGCCTGAAGTACACTCGCCGTTTCGTCAACGTCACCCTGACCGGCGGCAAGCGAAAGGTGAGCGTCCACGACGACAGAGCGCCTCGGCCAGCTCGCAGTGCGATCAAGATACTGATTTCCATGTCACAGATGAACCCCAACCCCGGCTCATAAGCGGCTCGACGGTTAGAAACACGAGAGGATTAGTTGGTGGATGAGAAATGATGGCCGGATAAGGACGGAACTGCTCATGATACACTTTTCTGGCTGAGCATGGGAGGATGCAGAACGGGTCGGACGAACAGCTGAGCTTCCCCTCAATACGGAGGAGGATGTGACGAAGCGCGACGACTACAATCGGCGTCTGGTGTCTTCTGTGCCTTGAAAATACACATACCATTGGCACCCATATGAATTTCCGTCGTGATCATGCGTGACCTGAGCATTCTTTCCTTCATCTTCTCAGGGCAGCACGGCCAGAAGGGAGATCTGCACGCTGGCCTTAGCCTGTTCTTAGTGATAATTGACGCCGTGCACATTGGATGGAGCGAGTAGAGACGGATGCGGCGCGTTTAATAGCAATTGCAGTGCGGCGATGTGACCAAAAAGAAAGGACGAGAATGTATGATGGCACGATTTAGCCATTGCCGAATCACTAGAGATCAAAACGGCAAAAAAAAGACATTGGACGAGGTCTTACCCGGGTTCGAACCGGGGATTTTTGGAGGTGAGGAGAATTTGTCTCAAAACCAAACGTCCTAACCACTAGACTATAAGACCGTAAAACGGACCCTGGAAGGACCGTGACACGGTGGATGACTGGCAATAATGGCGCGTTATTTGATTTATGAGCCCTGAGCAGCTGAAAATGGCCTCTGAGCTCTGCATCACGTGATGGCGCATTCCATCATTCGGGCCAGAAAGTTGGTGCTACAATCACCACTCGCAACACACTCGTTCGACGCAATCGCAGGCCGCAACGAACCGCAAAGATGGCCGATGTAGAAATGGATGTCGACGCTTCTGCGCCAGCTGAGGGATCTCCTCCTCCGCGCAATGAATCTGAAATGCAAACGCACGCCAAGGCAACAGCAGTGCGATCCATCGAGGGCTGGATCGTCATGGTCACCAATGTACACGAGGAGGCTGACGAGGAAGCGCTGCAAGATCTTTTCGGAGAGTATGGCGAGATCAAGAACCTTCACTTGAACTTGGATAGGCGTAGCGGTTATGTCAAGGTTGGTCTCACCTCATTACCCCACTACACAGCTCTGGCCGCCCGCGCAGGAGCTATACGGCCACGATGAGCGCGACTTACTGACCATTGGAATCTCGTGGGTAGGGATATGCCTTGATCGAGTACGCGACTCTTGAGGAAGCCCGCGCCGCCATCGACGGCGCTCACGAGACCAAGCTTCTCGACCAGACCATCCAGGTGGACTTCGCCTTTGTTAGACCACCACCGGGCGGCAAAGGCGGCGGCCGCGGCGGCGGTGCTGCCGGTAGAGGCGCCCCCAGAAGAAACCGGAGCAGGAGCAGAAGTCCCGGCGCGAAGGAGGGTGACGCCTGAGGTGGCAAAACCCAGGGGAAGCGAGGATAATACTTCAAGAACCACCAGTCGCAGATGCTGCGATGGCGAAGGACTATGGGGCCGCCGCGGTCCATCAGAGAAGATGCTGAGCCGCGTCGGCACATATAAAATAGCGACTTATAGGTAAGCCGCAACCGCTTGGCATCACGATGAGAGTGATCGACTTAGGTACTGACCATACTACAGAGTGTCTTGAGGCAAGGCTGCCACAGGCCTATTACACACCGCAGGAGCGGGCTAGATCGCTTGGGAGATGCAATCATGAGTTCAGAGACTATGAAAACCACTACAGTACGGCTTTGGCGACCGAGTTCAATGAAATGAGGTTTGCAATTTGATGTTCCAAGCCGTCCTATATGTGCAAGAAAAAGGATCCCGTTAAGCCCTTCACTGTTCGCAGACTACCTCACGACCCTTCTTCGATTGAGTCCCGTGCGAGTCTCGCCCAGTGAAGCCGCACCTTCACTTGGTTGTCAGCCACGCCTCATATCCTCGTTCGAACAGGTGTGAGACCGATCTCCATACGCTGAGCTCTCCAAGCTCATTCTTCCGTTTCAAACCCCAGGGTATTCGACAGACGCACGATCAGAAAACCCACGAGAACGACTCCTTGACGTGGAATGTCGTCGATTGCCTACGGTCATCAGTATGGTTGTATGCCCGAGAGCGTTCATCACGATACGTACCGGATATCCTGACTCGACGCTCCGATCAAGAGCTTGAAAGAACCCTCCTCTGCAATCCAACCCGGGACAGCCTCGTCGTAGTAGCCAACAGCGTACTTGTCCAGAGTAATCGTGATATGTCTGGTTTCGTCCGGTTCCAAATATACCTTCTCAAAGGCTACCAGCTCCTTCTCTGGCCTGGGCAGACGGCTCTTTTCGTCGCGCACATACAACTGAATGATCTCAGAACCAGGGCGCGTGCCGACATTCGATATCGCCAGCGTCACCCTGATGTTGCCGTCAGCCACGAGGGTTCGGGTCGAGATCTCGGGCCGGCCGTATTCGAACGTGGTGTACGATAAGCCGTGACCGAATGGGAAGAGCGGCTCGATGCCAGTGCGGTCGTAATGCCTGTATCCGATGTATAGACCTTCGCCGTAAAGCACCCTGAGATTCTCGCCAGGCCAATTGTGCCACGCCGGCGTATGCTCGATCCTCTTGGGAAAGGTGGCCTGCATCTTCATCAGTCATCGTGCATATCGCGGGTCACATGGATCACACCTACCGGCAGCTTTCCGCTGGGACTTTTCAAGCCAAACAATACATCGGCCAAGGCATTACCAGCCTCTTGGCCCTGGTACCAGCCCTGGATGATGGCAGGCACCTGATCCGCCCACGGCATGTGGACTGGGCTGCCCGATTGGTTGACCACCACGGTGCGGGGGTTCGCCTTTACAACCGCTTCAATGAGCTTATCTTGACTACCATCGACAGGCAAATCCATGGTCTGACGGTCATATCCTTCAGATTCCCACTCTGCATCGACACCGACAATGACTACTGCGACATCAGCATTGCGAGCGGCCTCGACCGCTTCTTGGACGTAGTCGACGCGATCCTGTTGCTTGAAGCCGATGCGACACCCTCCGTACTTGTGCGTGATGCCGAACTGAGCCTGTTTTGCCAGTGGACGCAACTCATTTGTCATTTCGATCTTCAATTCGGTTGGCTTGCCAGCTTCCATCTCGACCTCGACAAGGTAGTCGACAGAGCCATCAAACATGGCTTCTCCCTCCTCCGTCCAATCCCAGAGGTCCATCGCAAGCTTTCCATTGACGTACAACTTGCCGGGACCGACGCTCATGAAGCTGATCGTGTGGGTTCCAGTGGTCGTAGGTGTGATGTAAGTCGTTGCGATTGCCGACCACTCGGGACCGATCTGGGCCAGCGGTGCTGAATCCCACAAGAAGAGATCCGTGTTCGTTCGTCGTTGAACGACTACTGGCTGACCGTGGAATTTGTCGCCTGAGTACCAGTCGATATTCACGCCTGGCTTCCCCGACTTCTCTGTGCAGTACGGCGATGCGACAGGCAACCACTTGTGGATATGACAGCCTTGAGCGAAGGTGACGTCCTTCTCGGCTACGCGGCGAATGCTTTCGAGCGGTACGGTGTTGTAGTATGGGTTCAGACTCGCACTGCCACCACCTCCTGCGATCGCGCGATTTGCGTTCGGCCCTATGACTGCGACCTTCGTGGTCTTGGGACAAATCGGCAGCGTCTCCGCCTCATTCTTCAGGAGTGTCAAGCCCTCGTGGCCGGCTGCACGTATCAGCTTTCTCGTTTCTGGACGATCGTCCTCCCTTTCCGGCTTCTCCGGAGTCATATCGTCACCCTTGAGTCGTTCCACCAGGGTGAGAACATTTTCAGCGGCACGATTAATGTCGTCGACATTCATTTGCCCATCTTCGACTGCCTTGATGAGCTTATCGAGTCGCCACTTTGGTGAATATGGGAACTCGATGTCACAACCTGCTTGTACTGACTCCATTGTGGAGTTCGTGCCACCCCAATCTGACACAACAGTACTATCTAAGTCAGCTTCATTCTAACTCATTTGTGTATGGGAGAGTCGAACCCATCATAACCCCACTCGCCGCGGAGGATATCCTTGAGAGTGTGGCTATGCATGTCGGCGTGCACACCGTTGATCAGGTTGTATGAGGTCATGACAGCCCAAGGGTTGGCCTCACGCACTGCGATTTCGAAAGGTTTCAGGTAGATCTCCCGCAGCGGTCTTTCCGTAATCAGCGAGTCAATCGTCAAGCGGTGCGTTTCCTGTTCGTTGCCGACGAAGTCTGACGCGGGTCAGCCAAGCTTCGAGCATTGCATATGTCTTCGAAAACTTACGCTTAATAGTGGCCGCAACGCCCTTCTCCTGGAGTCCTCTTATGTACTGGGCAGCGAGCTTGCCAGTCAGTAGAGGATCTTCGGAGAAAGACTCGAAGTTGCGTCCGCCTAAAGGATGTCTGTGCATGCACACTGTCGGCGCGAGGAGCATCTCAGCTGATCGTGCCCTTGCTTCATCGGCTAGATGTTGTCCGACCTCGTGAAGAAGGTCCTTGTTCCAGGTTGCCGCCAAAGAGATGCCGCACGGGAACAGGGCAGCCTACTGTTCAGTGAGATGTCGGTCCTAGACGAGGTTCATGTTTCACATACCTTGGTGCCGCCGACAAAGATGCCGCCTCGAGCTCCATTCGGACCATCGGAGGTCTTGATCGCAGGGATTCCCTTTTCTGGAATGGACTTTGTTCTCCAGAAGTCAGCTGCTGTGAGTAGGCTGACCTTCTCTTCAAGGGACAATGTCTCAAGCTTCTTGCGCGCGGCGAGTCGAGTGTCTCTTAGGAGCTGGCTTTTTTGATGAGGGCTGGACGGCGGAGAAAACTCCGTATTTGGTGTTGAGTTGCTCATGTCGGTGTCCATCAACCCTCCCTGGAGAGCGAAGGCAAGAGATCAGATGTTCCTCAGATCGCAGCCAACAAGCCACCTGCAGCGCAAGTTATGTGGACTGCTGCTCTGTTGTGAGGCTTGAGCAACACTGAAGCCGACCTTATGCTTTGCGCTACCTAAGCAATGAAGCTGCCAATAAGGTTGTGAGCGAGCTGTTGCAGCTTCTTGATGCACGAGCAAGAATATCACGCGCAGAACAAGGGATCGAGCAGCGGGAGCGAAGCCTATATCAACTATGCGACCCCAGGATCCGTGAGTGGTTGCTTTTGTGGACAAGGGTACATGAGCGCGAGTACAAGCATGGATTGACATTGAGGCGTGCACTGAAACGCAGCACGGAATGAACGGTCAAGAAGAAACAGCCGCTGGCTGTGTTCATGTGGGACTGTAAGTGCTTTTGAAGAGCCAGGGTGTATGTAACAAACGACAAGCCAGGGCGCATTCGCTTGAGAGTGATTGCCAGGCCATGGCGTGTATGCACGAATAGATGGGCGGATGAATCTTTGAAGGGGTGGTGCTGAGGGTGGGGAACTTACAACATAGTGAGCGAGCGTAAGCATCCCGGCCTCGAGCGGTGACACAACCAGACAAGATGACTGCGCGCGATTCGATGAGATGCAGGCCTCTACATCGCATTTGAGGTCATCAGACCTTACTTGCAGAGGATACGAGAGCTCGATGGACTGCCAAAGGCCGAGAGGGTGATGTTCTGAACATGAAGTTCAAACCGACGCAAGCATCATCAGATTTGTACAGTCGTTGATAGTGGGAATGCGCCAGACACCAACGGTGTGGATCCCGGGTGCGTCGGCCGGGGATGATGTCCTAGGCTGCCTTACCGTGCGGTTCCTCTATCTTGAACATACCGAGTCGTCTTCAGACCCTGAAACTGACCAGGCTGTACGGACCGATAGGAGGGTCCGTCTAGACAGAGGAGATGAGCAAGTTGAGAAGGCAGCGTTGGCCTAGATACGACGATTTGGTCTGATCACCAACTTGTAGCGAAGTCGTGGCAGAATCCTATGTTCACTGAGCCACGCACGGCATTCGTAGCCACCGATATGCACTACCCGAAGCGGTCAACTTGTGCAGGCACTGTCTCGCGTACTGAGATCCGTTACTGGCCCGCGGCGTTCAACTGGTTGCGACAAGGCGTGACGACGTGGGGGGCGACCAAATTACGGCGTAAAGGACAATCTTCGTGCCTGGCCAGGCGCACATGCTTTCCTTGACTTCGGCTCTAACGCTAGTAATTTGGGCAGAGTTGGTCAAAATATGCCGACAAGCTCGCGAAGCAAGGCACAATACTTACAGCAGCACGCAGCTGTAGCGTGCTCTCAATAAAGGAGCATGGGGGTCCGGGGTGGTACGCCCACCCACCACGATGCAGCCTCTCCACTGCTGGAATGTCATGAAGGCTTCCCGAAGCTCCCTGCTTTTGTTTGCATGATGAGGTGTCGTCCAGGAGCTTTTGCGTCATATTCGACGGAAACAAACAAAGAAGCGCTCAGGTAAGATGAAGTCTTGCTTTACTCACGACACGTCGACTGATCTTGACACCGTGAGTTGAAGCGGGCCCTTCCGCTACGGCTGCCCGTTGCTATCGCCACCCACCCGCTGGGAACACACCCCCGCCAAACGTGGAGGAGTGCCCGTCCCGACACCCGAAGGACCGCTCGCCGGCGCTCCCAGGCGATTCCTAGATCCCGGTTCTCTCTGGCATGATGTTGTAGATCGGCTGCTGCGCACTCACCTCAGTCGCGATACTCTCTGCTTGAATCTACCACGCCAGCGACTTGTTCAGCATCATGTCGACTTGGCTCTTGTTCCTGTGTGCTGTCCAAGACATTGCAAGGCTTCGCATTTATTTGAAGTCACGGCGCTCGTTTGGTAGTCCCACGATTCCCCTAGAAGCCAAGCGCTGAACCGTTGACGGCTCACCGGGCCGGCGAAGCCTCTCGTGTCAAATCCGAGGCTGGACGTAGGAATGGTCGTAGCGCAATTGCGAACATGCGCATTAAAGGTCAGGCGCTTTCAACGGAGAATACTTCGCCTACCAGCCCGAGAGCCCCAATTTTATCTGATTCGGTTCATGCTCACACACGGTGAGGCGACCCTCGATGTGCGATTTCCGAATGATACCCAAGCTTTGGCTGGCTTAAGCTTGAGCACCATTCACATTCCCAGAAATGTTGTAGATAGATTGCGGGCATTCTTGGCCTGGCCTCTGATCTGCAGCGACTCAAACCACCCCGTGTCTGTTGGTTGTGCACCTGCATGTTGTCGTCTCAGAACAATCGTCTGGGCTCATGACCCTCGACATCTCGATCGTTCTTCGTAGACTCGGCCTGGATCCAGTTCTGTTGCCCAGCGAGAAAGGTTCGTGGTGCCTACAGCTTCGGTGTGACGCTTCAAATTGCGCTGGCCGGCTCAAAGAATTAGCACTAGTCGGTCTAGAAGCTGGGCACGAAGATTAACCACCCTGAGTCTTACCACTTTGATGTAGGTGTGCTTCCAGGAGCGTGGTTGCAGCAGCAGGTGTTGGTTGACCTTTTCGAAGCTACTGGTAGCTTGGCTTCCATTGCTGTGAAGGGACGCTGAACACCGCCCCGGTTGAGGCACACCGAGTGTCTAAGATCTATCGGGTTGCCATGATGTTGTGTGGTTGGCAAGCACAATTATGCGAGCATAATAGATCGAATGTAACGTCTGTGATGTAGCTGTGCTTTTTCTCAAACACACATAGACTTTTGATGCAGTCTCGCGAGGTTGGAAGTGGTAAAGACTGGCAACATTGAAGAAGGAACAGCTTGGTCACGTGATTACAGTGCACCTCCTCCCCGCGACGTAATCGAGGTAGACTCAGATTAGCGGGTACAAGAAGTCAACTTCTCTGACTTTCATATCTGTACTATTTCATGCCATAGGGCCACATAGCAACAGCAAATTGCAGTACTTGAGCACATATTCCTTGCACCAAAGAGGCCACAGCAACGCGACATGTTCTTCCAGTGATTTGCTCGCGGTCAAGCCACGCTGCTTAGCACGGCCAATGATATTCCGCGCTCATCCGTCTACCCCTTGGGCGTGAGGCCAGGCGGAAGATCGTCGTATCCTGGCAAGGTTGACGAGCATTGTAACCCAATAACTTTGGCTCGGAACTCCGTAACCAGCGCACCATCGTGGGTCCGCTAGTCGTCCGATCTGGAACACCATCGCGAACAAGGCCGCGACTTTACCAGAAACCACCTCAACGCATCGAGACCGTTGCCACTAATCGCGGATCGGATCTGCCGTACGGACAACGAGAATCTGGGGACACGGCATTTCGCCATGCGGACGGCTGATGACATGGCTTCCCGTCCTCGCGCCTCCGAACCTGCGGACATCCCTTTGAGAGATCTGCCACAACTTGCTGGCACGATAGCCCTACCAAGTGGTCAAGAGTTGTATCCTGGCACACGCTCTATCTACGACAGCCGCTTTGGAGATCTTGACACGGGGCCCGTCGTCCCGAATACCGAGGTTACCAGACCTGGACAAAGCTCCGTCGTCCACTGCCTCGCCCGACTTACAAAGTTCTGGACCACCAAGGTTCGCTGCACGGTCGACTTTGCTGCATGTCGGGACCATCTGGGTATGTGTATAGCATGTGCACTTTCGAGTTCCGCGGGCTTGTTCACGCTTGCAGGCACATGCGCACAGTTGCCAGTGCCAACCCTCGCGTGGCCAATGTCTGTCCAGCTCCAGTACGGGAACTTGAGGCGTAGCTGGGGAGAGGAAGAGCTACGCGATTACCCCTCGTTTCGCTGTCGAGCTCACTTGAGCTTGCCAGGATATATATTAAGTGCTGCACAACAGTGTTCAATGCCAGGGCTGCCTGTAGACCTGGGTAGAAGCGAGTGAGCGAGCGTGCCTTTTCTCTGTCTTTCTGCCTGATCAGCGTGATGCGTTTTTCTTGGCTCTTGATAGTTCCTCTCCAGAGGCCTTGACATGATTTCCTGCGTTAAGCGCAACGAGTGTGCGCTTGCGTACCAATGCAGAACTATGCTTCGCGCCAAGTGGCTGCACGTTCTCCGGATCAATGCGGCTTTCTCACTAGCGAGAGAGATTTCGACATCAGCATCGTTATCAAAGCTATGTACCCTTGGCTGACCCAAGACTTCCTTGTTGCAGCCGTTGAGCGGACCTTCCTCGGATATCTCAGGACATCTACCGTTCTGGCCATGCTTGGAACACTGGTGGCACAACTCTTCACCATCAACGCCCAAGACGACGGATCGGGTGCTTCGTTGCTTGGTAAGCTGCTGGCGACGATTTTCTTCATTTTGGCAATTGTGACTGTTGGCCTCGGTGCCATTCGCAACTATCGTCACCAAAGCTTCCTTATCGAGGGCAAGGCACTCGCGGGTGGCGTCGAGATCCACATCCTTAGCCTTCTATCTCTACTTGTAAGTATAGTGACGTTGACTTGGGGACAGCGTTGATGCCGAATAGGTGCTTGTAATATGTATGGGAATTACGCTTGGCACCGAGGCTCTGCCAATCGATACAGCAACCTGAGAGGAGACTTCAACCTTCCCATTGACTTGGGGTAGACTCCGTGTTGTTGATGAGCATTGCTCTGGTTCGTGGGCAAGCTTTCCCTCTCCCGAGATGAGACCATATGAGACGGCGAGATGGGTATGATGCAGCTTCTCAACTATTGGTCCACGAGACTTCGATAACACGGCACATCATACTTGTTGCACGAGTCAAGCAATCTCGGTCTGCCGCTCCGTGCTACATGTCATTCCCTCGTGGGTACGAAACCGTCGATCATCTCCCGCGCCTAAATTCACCTGCATGTGCATCTTATCCAACACGACAGCACCCAGCGCAACGCGCTCGGTCAGCCGATGGATCCCTTTGCCGCTCATCTTCGCTGCATCCCTGCGCCTGGCGATCAAAATCCACCAGCCAACCTATACCGTATTAAGGTCAAGGCTTCGAGGCTTTTCGTTGACAGGCGATGGTGGAGACATCTAGATCGCATCAGCGAGTTGATGTTCCCAAGCCATCTGCCATGAGCAGGGTGCTCCCATACTTTCCAACACGCCGTGCCACAAAGTCATGGCGGACTTGGAGAGAAAAGAGCCTTGGTACACTGCTTGCCGAACGCCGCCATCATGCAGTCTGCTGTTGGACTGATCCCTGAATGAAAGGAAAGCGGCATATAGCCCTCCGTACAGGACGGCACGATATGGCGTTCCCGAAACGTTGGACATTCAAGGTACCACATGTCCTTCTGCGGCGGCACGTGCTGGAGTGTGCATGCCTAGTGTGATATTTCGACTTTGTGTCAGAGTTGCAGCACTCGGCTTGGGAGGTGTGTCTGTCTTGTGATAGTTGACCTGCATCTTCTTCTCGTATCGCATACTCGGAGACATACAATGTTGTATGGGCGCAATCCTGATGTTACCAGCCGCCACGAGAATAAGACGGAATCTTCTTCGAATGTGTTGACCTTGCTTGCAGTTGGCAAATAACGACACGTACCAATCCTGATCTAGGTACGAACCCGGCTGTTGCACGATAATGGCCTTGATAGTGTCGTTCGGGATCCAAGGGATCTGGGAACAATGCACAAGTTTGGGACCCCTCTGTGATGAATGGCCAGAGCTGAACATAGCCTCTCCAATAAGGGTCGAGAGGAGCGCGAGGTTACCTGAACCAACCCTACCTACGACTGGGTTCTAAACCCAGTTACACATCCCTCAATAGTGGTTGATGCTGGTGCTGCGGTCAAATGATCGCAGCTTCTTCGAACACAAAAGGAAGCACTTGATCCCCTACACTAGGGATCGGAAGCTGAGGGAGGAAAATTAATGCATGGCCGATGTTGGCATGTATGTTTCAATCAAGTTGACACTCATATCCATCCTGCTGAACCGTGTCCTTCACCTCGGAACATTCGAGGTATCTGAAGTATTCCGAAACCATTTCCCACCTTTCCCTCCCATGTAATTGAGTATCACACTCCCCTGACTCGCCGAACTCAGACCCGTTGTGCACCATGGTCCAGATCAACGAGCTTCTCAGACACGATACCATCTTGGTACACGGCAACCTGGTCTGCGTCGCCGAACAAAGCGGCAATTTCTTCCAGAGGCTTGCCGCGCGTATCAGGAACAAACCACATGACCACAGCGGCAATGGCATTCAAGACGATGAAGATGATGTAGAACTTCCATCCGATATTGGCGAAAGCTGTGGGGGCCGCCTGGGTCCAGATGATACTGGACACGCAGAGAGAAAACATGCCCAAAGCATATCCCTCCGTGCGGGCATATGTCGGCCAGATCTCAGCAATATAGGTGAAGCCAACACCCTCAACAGCGAGACCGAAGAGTGTGACGTTAACGAACAGGATGGCGACGCAAGCGATCAATCCGGACCGGTCGGTGGTACCGAGGAAATGCTTCTGCAAGGCTGCCTCAATGATGACGGTTACTGTCATTGTGAAGAAGCCAAAGGACATGAGCTTATTTCTTGGGAACGCATCCACAACTAACATGCCCGCTGTGTTCATGACCCAGCCACAGAGCTGGTAGCCGCCCTGGAATTGTAAGATGTCCGTCTCACCGAAGCCAAGGCTCCTGTAGATGATGCTTCCATAGTCTGAAGATGTATCGTCAGTATAGTGGCTAAAGACATGAACCCATGGGAGGACGAACTGTTAATCACTAGGGCGCCTGAGCCCATTTGAGCAAAGGTCACAAACATGGTAAGAAGAGCTCGTGTTCGAAGGGATTTGGTTGTAGCGATCTTCATGTAGTTCCCACTAATGGTCGGTGCAGAGTATGCTTTGTCCATCAGCATCTGTTGCTGGATCTGGTAGAGCTCTTTCTTCGCATAGAAGTGATTCGGGTCCTTGGGGTGAGAGTGAAGTAAACGAAGAATAGCCCAAGCCTCTTCTGTCCTCTCGTTGGCTAGTAGATACCGCGGAGACTCGGGTATCCAATACGCGCCGAGCAGGAAGACCAGGGGGAAGAAGCCAGCAAGTCCCAACGGGCCCCTCCATTGGTTGTTGTTTGGGTCATTGAAGTAATAGAACCCAACTCCAGTATAAGAGGCAACGACGTAACCCAAATTGATCATCGCGGGATGAATCTGGACCAGCATACCTCTTTTCTTCGGCGGGACAAGCTCTGCCATCCACATCGGAATAGTCGACATCATGTGAAAAGAGCCATGTCCTTGGAAGAATCGAAAGGTGATAAACATGCCAATATGAGTCGAACCACAGATAATGGCACTCGCGATGAGGATTGTCGCAGCTGCGGCACACGCGCTCGTCTTTCGACCGTACTTGTGAGCAATATAGCCACTGAAGATGGAACCAAAGGCTCCACCAGTATAGAAGAGGCCATTCGTAGCTCCAATTAGAGCAGTCAGATTTGTCGCGGTGGCCAAATTCAGCTTGACGTAGAAAGAAGGCTGCGTCAGGGTGGTAGCGATGATGGAGGCGGCATACCCCATAGATGCAGAGCCGAATCCAAGTAGGATGAGGATGAAGACAACCCTTCTGTTGAAGCCAGTGATGACAGGGATATCATCTGGAAGATCCTGATTGGACTCCTCATGCTTGGCAGAAGGCTTGTTGTTGTCTTCGGTGACAGACATGGTCCCATAAATGAAGCAATAAGTTTTGAGTGAATGTTTGCTCTTTTAGCTAGTTGCGCAACAAGAAACTCTTCAAAATCCGGGGCAGGAACTCGAGGTAATAAGTGTTTTTGACACACACCTCTCTCTTGCACGAAGTCCTGCCCAAAACACACAATTGAGACACTATTCAAGCCTATAATCTACACAATTTGCGCCCTCGGCTACTCTCTGAAGTGGTGTTATAAAGTGTGTTACACCGCCAGCATCAAGACTTTGCGAAGCCTCACCAGACTAAAGTAGTGTTGCGACTCTAAGGTCTCGAATCCGACGAGGATCTACAAATGTAGTGGTATGGTATTGCTTCCGGCCATCCGTCAAGAGTGGAAAGAGCTAGCGCTAGGGATGAAATAGTACGATTGTAGATCAATGAGCTAGTTCTCCTCGGTTATGAACCTCACTTTGACCACAACTTCAGCCCTCGGGTATCAAAAAGATGTCGTCTCTTCTAAATTATCTGTTATTGTTTCGGCCTCGCCCTATGGTCAGACCTCGAATCTTATGTGTACGGGCTAAAAAAGAGCCAGAACTTCGTCGTTTTGTTGCTGGGATGAGTCCCGATGCCAACCCAGCTTCAAATGATTACCCCAGCTTCGACCCATGTCCCCAACCTGAGGTCCCACCAGAACCCTTCCAAGCCCCGAACTCTGTCATTACCCCAGGTTGCTGCAAAAGCCTAGACCTCTTGTACCCCGGATTCTCTGCATATATCGATTCTGCATCCCAAGATTGCTGTGTCCCATAAATTGGTTCGAACAACCACCGCTACCACCTCAAGACAGCATGCTCGGAACCAAATGAATCCACGCTCACATAGCCAGTTTAAAAGTCTTGCGAGCCTTCACCGGTGTAATTCAAGATCTGCTTGTTTTTGCATGAGTGATAGTTAGCGTTTATACGACATATCAGGGAGATTGCCTCGGATACGGCATTTGTACCTAGCTCAAACTAAGTCGCCAGCGTTGTTCAGCTGCTCATCCCCATGAGGACGTTGTGACATCTGGGCCTGCGGGAAACACATGATCTTTTGAAACGATTAGACTGATCTGGAGAGTTTGAGTTTTGCTGGACCCAACTCTGTTGTTCACTTCGGGACATTTTGGCAAATTGGCTGAGATGATGATTGGCTGAGATGATGATTGGCTGAGATGATGATTGGCTGAGATGATGATTGGCTGAGATGATGATTGGCTGAGATGATGATTGGCTGAGATGATGCGCCGCTGGGCCCAATCGCTTTCGGAAACACTGAGCATCAATTGACCTCACTAGACGAGCTTGATGGACTATGCCGGTGCTTTGGGCACGAAGCGAGAGGCGATCGCGATGTTGACTCAGGCTGAATTTGATGCCGAAAGAGATAAGTTGATGTTGTCGATTACGAAAGTATACCACATATCTATAGAAAACCACACCCTGATTATAGTTTACAAGGTCGCCATTGCCCGTATTCTGTCACCGATGGCTTTCTTAACGATGTATGAGTTTGGAGCCCATCGCTGGAATGCATGTATTACACCAGGGTAGACATGGAGCTCCGTTTCGATCCCAGCCTCCAGATGCTGTTGGGCGTATTTGACGCCCTCGTGCAGAAAGACGTCCATTTGTCCGATGTCCAGGTACAAAGGTGGCATTCCCGTTACATCGGTGATTCGTGCCGGCGACGATGTGGCGGGTATGTCAGGTGCTAGGTAGGAGTCGCCGAGGTAGGCACTCCATCCCGTCACTATATCGTTGGAACTGAAGACAGCAAGCCCGTTCGTATGGTCCGTCACAGTCCGGTCGTCTAGCATTGGGTAGATCAGGATCTGTTTCGCGATTGGGGGCGACAAGGCGCGGTCTCTCGCAAGAATCGTCAACCCAGCAGCAAGCCCGCCTCCTGCACTCTCGCCCATGACCGCGATTCGTGTTGGATCTATGTTGAGGGCGGTGCAGTTTGCGTGGAGGTACTGTAGAGCAGTCCAGCAGTCTTCCAAGGGCCCAGGGTACGGACACTCCGGAGCAAGACGGTATTCCACGGAGAACATTGGCACCGAGGACTCCGTGACGAATTGGAATAAAGATGGGATAACATGGCGAGCGCTGACTGCTATATATCCGCCACCATGGATATGAAGGACTGCCGCTGATGGCTTCTTACGTCCCCTAATAGCTTCATCGTTGTCTTTCTTCGCGAGATGGTAAATCTCAACGCTATGTCCTTCGGGCGAAGGTGCTTCAATGACGTTCAGAACCAGGTTCTCCGGTACTTTCAGTTCGTAGGAAACAAAGAGGCTTTCGTAGCGAGATCGACGTGTCTTATAATCTCCCACCGCAAGGACTTCGCCTTGGGCGCCCAATTGCGGGCCAGCTGTCGCGTACCATTCGGGATCGTATTTGAGCGGCATATTTGTCCGTTGCTCTCAAAAGGACAATTCGCTTGATGGACCATAAAAAGAAATGCTTTCGACTATATAAGAATGCATATTGCTAATTATAAAACCTGACTGAAGTTGCGAAAGGCGATCCCATCGCTGCGAACGCGTATTGCTCAAGCACCGAATCCCTGTCAGAGCCCTCGGTCCGAGGATACTGATATTATACAGCCCAGCGAATAGTCTGGGGAATTACTTGATTTCGCGAAAAAAGGTTATAGGAGAAAGACGGCAGGCCAAATAACTACTTTCAGATAAATGTAAATTGTGTCTCCATTATGCAGGATTCTACGTCCGCTTATTCCAGCTCCCAACGTCCTGTGTCGTGGGTCTGTTTCTGAACAGCACAATTTACAGTCTACTCTTCTCTGTTTCTCCCGTAGTCTTGTATCCGAACAAATAGGCTGCGATCTTCCTCATTTGCATCTCTTCACTCCCCTCGGTAATGCGATACCGCCTAAAATGGCGCCAGATGTGCTCAAACGGAAGATGTCGCGAATAACCATCGCCTCCATGAATTTGCATCGCCTGATCAGCAGCTTGAGAGACGAGTCGGTTTGCATAGTAATTGCACATTCCGATCTTGTGTCCCAACTGCTTTTCGATTGCGACCCAGGGTGCTTTGCGTGCAGCTTCGGCTTTGGCCGTAACCTGATCCATTTCGACGGCGGTGCGAAGAATAAGTAGGCGTAACATCTCGACCTGTGTGCCAAGCTCGACAAGCGGCCACTGGATGGCCTGGTTGATGGATAGAGGTTTTCCGAAGACCTTGCGCTTTTTGGCATATTCGATACATTTATCAATGCAAAACTTCGCGGCACCGCAGCTTGAAGCGGCCTGGCGGATGCGATTCTCATGCGTGAAAGTCTGCGCAATTGCCAAGCCGTTCTCCAGAGGGCCCAGGATCGCTGTCTCAGGAACCTGGACCTTCTCGAGATGGACCGTTGCGTGGTCCGTCGGCATGTTGAGTGTCCATTCGTATGAAGCCACTTTAAGGCCGGGCGTGGTTGTTGGAACCAAGAAAGCTGAGATACCCATCGCATCACCAGCCTTGCCGGATGTCCGCGCAAAGATTGTACAGAATTGGGCATGGTCCATTCCAGACTGCCATTTCTTATTCCCGTTGATCTCGTAGCCCGGTGTGCCGTCAGGTAAAGTGACCTTTCTTGCCGTCGTTTCCATGTGCGTTGCATCTGAACCGTGGTTGATCTCAGTCAGGCCAAAGGTCGCCTTCATCTCCCCGCGAATATGGGCCGGCAACATGTTTTGCTTCTGTTCTGGAGTGCCGTATGCGTTGAGTAAGATAACGAATGGGTGATTTCCCACAACGCTGTGTTCACTCTGGAGATCGTTGGCAAGGCTGACGCCGCCACCGTAGACAGGGTGAGAGGATAGGAAGAAGCGTATCGCGCACATGTACAAGTTGAGAGACGGGGTGCCAGAGCCACCAAATTCCTTAGGGACAGCGAATCGATAGAATCTAGCCCTATCAGCGGCATCTTTGGCTTGCTTCAGTAACCTCTTCCAATCGTCTGTGGGCAAGCCTTTGTTGTCCCATTGCGTCCGTGATGCTTCGCGACGATAATCGAAGAACCGATCATTATCGTTCGACCTCTGTAGGGGAAGTATTTCCTTTTGAATGAAGCTGTCGAGGCGACCAAGAAAGTCCTGGATCTCAGTTGGGAGTTCGAAGTTCATGGCTGCCTGTAAATCGGCCATGCTGGCAATAGTAGCTGCAGAACGTCTCGTCGCACCTTTTACTTTACGAATGTGAAATATTGTTTTTTTCTACACCGAATTCAGTCTTCATACGTCAAGACCTAGATATAAGTGATTCATTGGTTAGATTCGGTCCTATGTGGTTACGTCCGGCCCTCGGCTCCCCCGGCAAGCCTATGGAAGCGGACCGCGGGAAGTGAGGGGCTGAGCCCCTTCCCCAAAAGACTCCAATATTTGAATGCGATGTGATATGAAAGCTCAAATGGGGCTGAAAGAGTTGTCGAATTGCCTTTGGATCTTCATACAACAAGATGAGTGCTAAGTCTGATGAATCAAGGTCCCAAGTAGCTGTCATCGACGATGCGGCCTTGGGAGATTACATAGTCAGCACAGGGAGTGTTCCAAATCTGGAGCTTCCCGTAAAAAGTACCAAAATTGGATATGGACAAAGCAATCCTACTTTCTTCGTTGATGATGCAAGGTACGTGTCATGCGTTGCTGTGGCAGCTATGAGAGCAGGCATTTTGGCCGGTGTGAGAAGAACATGCAACTGACTTTACATGGGCTTAGAGGCACAAGGTACATAATGAGGAAGAAGCCTCCAGGAAAGATCATCAGTGCTGTTGCGCATCAGGTCGATCGCGAGTTCAAAGTGCTGAAGGCACTTGGGTCTGTCGCAGGCTTCCCAGTCCCCAAGGTCTACTTCTTGTGCGAAGATCCCTCAATTATAGGGACATCTTTTTATGTGAGACAAAGAACCCTTATGAATAACGCATGACTTGGCACTAAATCATCGCACTCAGTTGATGGAGTTTATTAAAGGTCGCATCATCACCGACACCGTCATGGCCGAGCTATCCCCCGCAGACCGACGCAAGGCGTGAGTAGGACCATTCTTGGGGCCGCAAAGATGTAACTGACTTTTCTCGTTCAGTTGGTTCTCCGCTATTGAGACTCTAGCAAGGCTTCACTCTTTGAACCCGGACGATATTGATCTACAGTCATTTGGCAAGAAGAGTGGCTTCTACGCGCGGCATTGCAATACATGGAGCCGGATTGAGAAGCAGCAAGCAGCTGTCAAAGACAGTAAAACTGGAAAGGAGCTTGGCCGAGCACATGAGAGATACGATGAGGTTCTTGACTTTGTTCGAGATCATTTACCAGCGGAGCGCTTCTCCATCATGCATGGAGACTTCAAGTTTGACAACCTGGTATGTTCAATGGTGACGGTTTAAGCCAAGAACCCAATGCTAAGTACGCGCGACGTGAACCACAGATCCTGCATCCAACTGAACCAAGAGTGATCGCGATTCTAGACTGGGAGCTCTCCACTATCGGACACCCCCTGAACGATCTTGTGTTTCTCTTGAGCCCTTTCTTCGATGACAATATTCCAGTTGGAAAAGATATCACTGCCGATTTCCCTTACACAGCAGCCAACCGAAAGGCAAGCGGAATGCCAGATCCCGAAGAGCTCCTTGATCGATACGCACAAATCACTGGATACCACCCACTCAAGAGTCGTAATGGCAAAGACTGGGAGGTGGCGATTGTGTTTCACTACGCTCGAGGAGCTACCATTTCTCACGGAATTCAGGCTCGGTCGATCAGTGGGCAGAACAGCAGTGACTTCAGCCATGTGTACTTCAGCAGGACTAGGACGGTGATCGATGCTGCTCTGAAGCGTATTGAACGATTCAAATGTCGTGAGAGGGATGAGTCAAAGGCTAGACTTTGATGAAATCGGAAAGAAGTGCTCAGACTATCATGATGGACCTTCAAAGTTTATTAGGAAACAGTGTAATGGCATCAAAGTAGGGAATGCGAGGGAGCCTGGAATTCTCTGGGCTATAGACAGATACGAGCTTCTTTGGCGAAGATCTATCTAACGCTTCACAGTATTCCTTCGTCTACCCATATGTACCCATATTCACCTTCCCCAGTTACACATTTGACGCTTTTGCGCTCCATATAGGAATCTTCCGCCGTGGATACATAGGTAGTACCAGGTGCCTTCTGAAGAGGTACATAGTGGCATGATTAGCTGATGTTCGCGACGACAAGCATGCACGCCGGTGATCTCTGGTACGTAGATGAGTTGACCAGAAGGGCTAGGCCAGGATCTGAGCCTCTCTGAGATCTACGTTTACTCTTTATGCCGATAAAACGCAGTCTTTTGCATGAATGGAGAAGATCTAACACATGATCGTGTAGTTGGGTGGACCTCGTTAGGTGTCCTCGGGGAAATATGAGACTGGGCACTTGACATAGCCGAGGGGACCAAGTGCCTCTCCGCAACTTGAGACAGGCCTCGAAAAGACGTGGAATTGGGGGTAGACTCATTAAGCTCTAGATTCTCTGCGGGGTGAGCACAGACTATTATTCATAATTGGGGTTAAGTTGGCTGTACTTGACGTGTACTTTAATAGCCGCTCGTATATATCACATACCACTATCCCTGGAAATCTTGAGCGTGTGAGCTTCTACATCACGGCTTTATAGACCTCAAAGAGGCTAAACGCAAGAGAGTCAGCATATGCCTGAGTCTGTACCGGCAGTCATCGATCACATCTACTCTCGTCATCATGGCTCAAGGACCTGTTTCGGGCGTTGCTGCAAGCAATGGCAATGATGTCGCTCTCGCTCAAGAAAAGTACAATCAGGAGCGTGACAAGCGAATTCATGCAGATGGCAACGCTCAATTTG